>JACDJE010000204.1:894483-1064153 GCA_016647715.1 Pavo muticus
GGGGCATAGGATGGGGGCGGGCCCCCCCCGGCTGCTGCCTGCGGGGAGTGGGGGGGACCCAGGGGGTGACCCCCGGCACTGAGCCCTAAGGGATGGGGTGGACCCCCCCAAAGTGTGGGGCAGCGCCTGCCGTACACAGGGGCGTGTTACAGCAGGGCTGTGTGCATGCCATGTGCTGTGCTGTGTGTTGTATGTGCTGTGTGCATGCACCACGTGCTGCATGTGCCATGTTCCATGTTGCATGCACGTTGTTACATGCTACATGCGATGTGTTATGCTATATGCTGCATAGTGTATGTGCCAGATTTTCCATGCTGCATGTTACATTCTGTATGCCATGTTACATGTTGCAGTGCTAAATGATGTTACATGTTACATTCTATGTGTTCCAGTTTACAATGTGACAGATTGCATGTTACATGCTATATGTTGCATGTCACAGTGCTGTCTGAGGTTACATGTTACATGCTGGATGTTAATGTTACATGTTACATGTTACATATTACAATGCTATGTGATGTTAGATGTTACTTGCTATATGTTAAATGTTACGTGCTCTGTGATGTTACGTTACTTGCTGTACGTTACATGCTGTATGTTACATGTTACATGCTAATATGCCTTCTTACATACCCACCTCTGACTGTGCTCCCTGTGCACCCCGTAGTCCCACTGATAGTGCTGTGCACTTCCCAGCCCCCCGTGGCCAGCGGGTGGGATGGTGATTCCCAAGGGTGAGGATGGTGGGATTCTCCTGAACTGGGAGTAGGAATTAATGGTGTGGATTGGGGCTGGAGGTGTGGGGCTGACAGGGGGTGCTGCCTGTATTGGGGTGGGCAGGGGGACTGAGCCACCAGGAGGTGGCCGGTGCAGGAAGGTCAGGGTACGCCATGGAACTGGGGTGCACGAGGCCCTGAGGTCCCAATGCCATGCACACAAATATGGGTGGGAGGGTGGACCCCATGAGACCATGGTACACAAGCCCATGAGGGGTCCTGATCCCGTGCATGCATATATGGGTCAGATGGACCCACAGAACAGGGTTGCACAAAGCCCTGGTGGTCCCAGTCCCACATACACATTGTATGGGTGAGCGGATGGACCCCATGGAAGCAGGGTGCATCATCTCCCAATCCCATACTTCTATGGGTGAGCAGATGTACCCCATGGAACCGGGGTACAGAAGTCCCCAAGGGTCCTGATCCCATGAATGCTTATTAGGGTGAGCAGATGATCCCCACAGGACCAGAGTGCACACGTGTCCAAGGCCCTGATCCCACATTGATGGACATGCTGATGGACCCCGTGGACCCAGGTACACGTGTCCCCAAGCGTGCTGATCCCATGTGCACTTGCAGGGCCGAGCACGAAAAAGGACCGCAAAGCCCACGCCTGTGCTCCGTGCTCAATCAGAGCACCGAACCGCACCCTTACCAGCACCCATCGCCTGCAGCCCCACCGGCCCCCCCACGTCTGCCCTACCGCTGTGGGTTTGTGGCTCCTCCCGGACATCACCATCGCGGTGCAGTTCCGCCGCCTGCAGACAGCGGGAGCCCGGGCACCGCGATCCGCGGCCCTGCGCGGAGGGAGAGCGCCCGACCGGGGGGGAAAGAAAAGCCTTTTCCCGTCACCGTTACGGGGCGCAGGCAAACAGTGCCGCTCCCCCTGCATGCACGTTGTGGAGGGGGTCAGCAACGTGCGTACATCGGCACTGTGAGATCCCCAAGTCCAACCCCAACCCACTCCCACCCTGCTACTAATTGTGAGCCCCAATGGAACCTTAGGATCATTACTTGGAGGAGACCTCCAAGATCCCCAAGCCCAAGCACAACCCATCCCACCATCACTCTAAATTGCACCGTAGAATCGTTAAGGTTGGGAAAGGTCTCCAAGATCCCCAGCCCCAGTTCACCCCACCATGCCCACTGACCATGTCCCCAGGTGCCACAGCTCCACCGTTGCTGGCATTGGTTTCACAAGATCCCAGCCACAGCCGTGTCTGCTCTGGGAGGAGATCCTTCACAGAAACACTTTGGCTGCCATCCATGCACCTGAGCACACCTGCAGAGCTTCCCCAGCCCACTCTAAGCCATTCATCCATTCTCAATATTTGCATCCACTTCATCCATTCTCAGTATTTCTCAATATTTGCTGCTCATGGCATTGGTTCATCTCCATTAGAGTGCCTTTTTTCATCAGACCCATAAACCAGGCCTGAAGTGTGGGGCTCCCCCAGTACTCCTGCCTCAGCCGTCCCTCCAAGTCGGGATGATGGCAGAAATCCCTCTTTTAGTGAGCTCAAGGACCAGGTTGCTCCCTGCAGCACACTGGGTTTTCCTTTGTGCTCTGGCCCTATCATAGGCAGGTTTGATCACTGATCAGTTCAGTCCTCTATCTCAAAGGGTGGATATTGGAAGAAAGACCAGAATCAATGTCCTCTGTACCCTTGGGGCTAAAAGAAGAGCTTCCCACTGCTGTGTGGTGAATGCCAGAACAAGAACAAGTCTTGCACGAGACACAGAGCATCACAGGAAAGCTGGGCTATGAGCTGTCTCCCTGGGATTTTTCTGTACAGAACCGTAGAATCACAGCATAGTTGGGTTGGAAGGGACATTAAAGATCATAGAACCAAAGAACCATAGAACAGTTAGGTTAGAAGAGTCCCTGAAGACCACAGAACCATAGAATCAATGAATAGTTGGATTG
Organism: Pavo muticus; assembly: GCA_016647715.1. Classification (NCBI taxonomy): domain Eukaryota; kingdom Metazoa; phylum Chordata; class Aves; order Galliformes; family Phasianidae; genus Pavo; species Pavo muticus. The sequence goes on from JACDJE010000204.1 coordinate 897,190, forward strand.
GAAGGGATCTTGATGGTCACTGAGCAATAGAATCACAGCTTGGATGGGTTGGAAAGGACTGCCATCATCAGTGCATCCTCCCATCAAAACCAATCTTGGCAAGACCTCAAGCAGACCCAGCATCAGGCCAGCAGCCAACAGCATGCTCAGCTGCTTCTTCTGGTGATGGCTGATGGTGAGGATGCACCAGAGGTGAAAGAAGGGGTGCCCAGGACCAGGTTTTGAGTTGTTTTGACCTGAAGACAACTGCCAGCCCTCAGTGCTTACCAAAGTCGATCATTTAGCTGAAATCGTTCCACTGAAATCCTGCAGCATCAGTGCAAGCTGTTTGCTACAGAGCAGCCCAAGGCCACGGGATCAGACATGGGATTTCAGGTCCGAGTTGGAGGGAGTGTTGGGCAACAATAGCTGGGGATGAGCTGAGCTGCAGCTCAGCTGGAGCTGGAGCTGGAGAGGAGGCGATTTCTTCCTCACTCTTAATTTCAGAGGGAGCAGAGGGTTATATAACAGTGAAGCAGATGGGAATGTCACAACAGTGTGCTTGGCAGCTGCACAAACACAACTGGTCTGCCCTTGTTTCATGCTCATAACCACAACATAAACACCTGTGCTGTGCAAGGTAACAGAGGAGATAAATCTGTCAGTGGCAGCCTTGTGACACGGGGCACGATGTGCCGCCCACGGCTCCTGCTCCTAAAACCCCTCTGAGCTCTCCCAGCAAAACCGTATGTGCGGCTAGCTAGGCAGTGAGGGCCACAGCTAGCCCCTTTCTGACCCCAGCGTCCCCAGGTGTCCTACCCCAAACCTGAGTGAGCTGCTGCTTGTTGTCTGTGCTCACCCACCACCTCTTTAAAGATAAAGATCCTGTGAGAGAGGATCATCCAACTCAACCTGACCCAACCTGACCCACTTCCACCCAACCCAACTCAACCCAACTCAACCTGCCCCAACCCCACACACTCCAACCCAAGCAAACCCAACTCAACCTAACCCAATCCAACTCAAACCAACCCAGCCAGCAGCGCTCCCTTCAAGAGAGGGGATGGCACCAACTGCAAAAGGGAGGCACTGTACAAGTGAGAACAGAATAATAACGGCACAGCATTTGACACATATTTGTATATGCATGTTATATATGTACATACATGTACATATAAATACACATCCCATCTGTCTGTCTAGCCTTAGTCCCCTCCAGATTATCGTGGGTTTTTTGCTGATTATAAGCTCTGTGGGTCTGGACCACAGTTTCCCCCATGCACCTTCATCTGGCTGCTCACAATCGGTGACAGCAAGTGGGGAAGTGTTTTATGAAAACAGCTCTTTCTTACCCAGAGCAGCTCTTTCTTACCCAGAGCAGCTCTTTCTTACCCAGGGGGTGAGGGAGTGCCCTCCCCATCTGTGTCCCATCCTGAAGTCGTAGATGTGGTTGCTTGGAGATGGCTCAGGTCTTTGAGGCTTCTGGCTTTAACCTGAAGTGGGGAATCTGGTGCTGAGGGGTTCCATTGCATTTCCTTTCATTCACTGGAAGCTTTTGGTAACTGTAAAAACCAGTAGAAGCAGCCCTGGGCATGAGTCCAGCACAGCAGGTGCAGTGCAGGATGGGATGGCCCCATCCTTTCTGGAATCTGTATTTTTGTTAAATCTGATGTGGCCTTGATAGAGTTATTCTTTAAAAAAAAAAAAAGTATCCATAGTATTTTCTGTGGCCATCTGCTCTCCCAGGTGGTTGAAAACCTCTGTGCTCAGGAGCAGTGGAGAAGATGCCACCAGCTGATGCCATGTTGGCTCTTCCCTCCCTGCCATCATCCCGCCCACTCCTCAAGGTCTCTCCCTGCCAGGTGAGCCCAGAGCCAGGGCATTCCCAGCCCAAGCACGCTGAGGAGGGGAGCAAAGTGAGGGGATAGAGGCAGGCTGAAGTTTGTGGCTGTTGTTGAAGTCAGTGGTAGGACCTCAGAAATGTATCGATTATTTTGTGGGCTCACAGGTTGACCTTTCAAAGGAAAATCTGTGCCTGGAGGGCTTGACTTAGGGGCAAGAAAAGAATTTAGATCTAATTTTCACTTTGTATTTCAGCTGGGAGAAACTTGGAAGATGGCAGCTGCCAAGATGGATCTTTGTTGGAGGGGGAGGTTGGGATTTTCTCCTGGAGGCAGCACAAGGAATGTGGGTTCATGGCAACAATGGCTCTGCTGCTCCTCACTGCCCAACTGCTCAGCACCACTGCTATGCATGGGACAGACAGCCCTGAGCAAAACAGTGAATCTGAAGCTCATCCAGGTAAATACACCGGGTCCCTCACATCCTGCAGCAAGGAATGGAGGTGTTTTTTCAAACCCAGAGCGCATCTGGAGAGGCTTTGGTGGGTCCTCAAGCACGTGGCTTGGAGGAGGCTGTGAATTTCCCCATGCAGATTTGTCCCTGGATGGTTTATCCCTTTCACTTCTGCCCAACCCATTAAGGACAGCTCCACTGGGGCTGAGCCCCACTGGTCCCCCCGCAGCCCATGGCTGGGCAGCACCCATGACCACAGTCTGCCATTGGGTTTGCCAAGCCAGTTGGTGAAAACCTGACCTATGGCTGAACCTTGCTGTGTGTCTGCCAAGACATATCCCTTTTGGATTAATTTTAAGACAGTTTTTAGAGTGATGATGAAGGATTGTGCAGCATTAAAAATCTAACATCTCTAAAGTCTGTTACAGCAATCGGTCCTCCAAAGAGCTATCCACAAACCGAGCACAAAGCAGAAATCAAGGTCTTCACAGCCTGAGCTGCACAGGCCGGGGAGAGCATGGGGCTGACCAACTCCCAGACAGCATTTGACCTTTCAATAGTTGAATTGATACAGTAAATTTAATAAAATTCAATCACTATGTAGAAGGAAAAGCTTGATTTTCCAAATAAGTGAGGGGGAATGTTTGCTTCTTCCCTTCGTGAAGTAGGAATGAGAGGGATCCCCACGGTGATGCTGCACAGATCTGAAAGAAAGCGGGAGCATTCACGGAGGTGAGGACACTGCCAGCCCCACGTAATGCTCAGCCCTTGGAGGAGCCATTGGGCTTTGTGGGTTTCAGCACAAATCTGGGTCTGGCTCTGCTGCTCCGCCCTGGGAGCAGATCTCCACCTCTTCACAGCAACCAGGCCTGGGAGCAGTGCACATCCATTACCACACGAGGAAATGATCAGAACAAACCTGTTGAACTTCAGTTCAGCGGCATCAGAACAAGAGGGCAGCAAGAAATAATTTATGGTGCTACTCCATTGATCCAGCAGCTGGTTGGACCTATTCTTTTCATCATGAAAAGCCCTTTCAAAGAAAATCAGGTACTCTGCGGCTTGGCACCAAGCACCTACTTGCTCTAGATGCTGCTGGAGGTGGAGAGGGTTCACTCACCTCGGGTTGGATGAAGACCATCCCAACAGCCTGGACATGCAGTTTCAAGCTGCATCTGCACAGCTCTGCTGGCCCACAAAAGCTCTGTATGTAGACCTGTATGGTCTGTATGAAGACCTCATACAAAAACAAGAATTGCTACAACCACCAAGAAGGGTCATCCCCCTTTGACTTTTGTTCAAAGGTAAAACAACCAAACCAAATCAAATCCAAAACATTGTGTGAACATCTGCAGCTCAGTTCATTTCCCATGTTTTCCCAATTCATTTCCCATATTCTCATGTTCACTCATTTCCCCTATTTTCCTAAGAAAAAAGACTGTCCTGCCTTACCACTGCTCCACCTCCAATGCTCCTGTCATGCTGAATTCCCACATGCTCTTGCTGTGTATGTCCTTCTGTAGTTACACTTAAAGAAATACGGAATGCTTTTAATATTGTTTTTAAGTCAGTGCTTCATTTGTGTAGGACCCAAACAGATTTCCACCTTGAAATGAACAGATAAATGGAGCAACTCGAGCATCTCCTTCAGAAAAAAAAAGAAAAAAAAAGAAAAAAAATAATGACAAATAAAAAAGGTGCAAGGAATTTTTTATTTAGAGCTGCTCAGGACTGCCTGGAAGTCAATGCATCCCCTCGTGCAGAACATGCTGGAGCAGGAGCTGCCAGGGACCTCCCTGTATATCCCCACTGTGCGAAATGGGAGGCTCCCTGGAGACCAGGTCAACCCATGTCTCTCATCCAGTTGCAGCCAGGGACATTGGGAAAGAGCACTTGAACACAACAGAAGGAAGCATTCTACATTCAGATCAATTAATACTTCTGCCTTAAACCTTTAACAGCCAACGGGGGATTTCAACACGGAACTTGGCCAGGGATCCCCACCCCACACCATCACCGTCACACATTTTTACAGGACATGGCTCTATTTTACAATCTTACCACTGTTTTCTTTGGAGATATTTTTTTTTTTCCCCACACTTCCAGTTTCCAGCAACAACCTTTGCACAGAAGCATGGTAGAACAGCTCTGCGAGGGGCTGCCTCTGCAAGCTGGTGTTCCCAGCTCCTCTGTGTGCCAGCCAAACACAAAGACTCGCTACAGAAAACCCTCCCACAAACATTTTGACATCTAAATCAAGTGCTTTGAGCTTGCCTGGGAGCTATCTGGATTAACATGCTGCTGCTTGGATGGCACCAGCAGAAGGACGGCAGCCATGCCAGTGCCACTGAAACAAAGGGCTGGGAGTGAGAGTGTGGGGTTGGGCAACGAGTGACCCACGGCAGAACCCAATGGACCAAAAGCTTGACCCAAAGAAATGAAAATCCAAACGCTGCCCAAATCCAAGTTCTCAGTCCCTTCCCTCGTTTAAAAGAGCAAACAGCGGTGTTGGTAGTAACATCATACCCCATGTGTAAGGCCTCGTGTTCATCAGACAAGCTCTGGTTACAGGACGATAAATACAAGGCTGCATCCATGCTCCTCGCCCCAGGTGTCGGTGTGAGACAGTCTGAAACAGCTGCTGGGCTGGAGATGGGCAGCGAGCGGTGGGTCAGAGGGTGTGCACTGGAAGGGGTCATGGATTCACGTGGCGCAGTTTTGGTATCAGTTTTGGTTTGACCCCTTTCAGCCGGAGTCCATGGTGAAGAGCTGGATGTCGCGTGGGTTCCAGTAGAGTGCCACGGCCGCGTTGTACACCAGGGACCAGACGTAGGGGATGAAGAACTCCTCGGGCTGCTCCTCCTCCACGTACTTGAACTTCAGCTCAGGGAACTTCTGCAAGAGAAAGGGAAGGCTGTTTGCAACCATGCAGCCCAACAAACAAAGAGGAAAGTGGAAAAGAATGGAAGGAACCAAACCATCAGAGCTGAAGGAAAATATTTACCATGAGGCACAAAGAGATCATTTATAATTTCGTCTTGGAACTGAATGCCACACAGGCACACTGTGCTCAGCCCTTCTCCTGCTGCTCATCTTTGGCCTCTGCTAACAAAACTGGGTGCATCCTTTAGGTGACAAAAGCGTCTTACACAAAAATGTCATTGAATGCTCTTCAGCTGGATTGTACCATGCACCAGTTCACCCCACTGGACCTGCGCACATAGCTGAATGTCCATCCATGCAGACAGCTCCCCTTCCTGACAACACAAGCAATATCCTTTCCACAACAGCTTTAAGGAAAGAGCTTCTAGAGTTATCACACATCACATGTGTCAGTTTGTCCCAACTGGAGAGCGATGCTGCAGCCCCAGCTTCCCCAGTCTTCTCTGGTTTCTTGCCTCCCAAAGGCCTGCGCACACAGAGGTGGTTCCTTGCAAAGCCCTCCAAGATCCCCAACCCCAACTTCAACTCACCCCACCATGCCCACTGACCATGTCCCCAAGTGCCACATCTCCATGGTTCCTGAGCACCTTCAGGGATGGGGACACCACCACTCCCTGGGCATCCTGTGCCAGCATCTCACCAGCCTTTCAGAGAAAGAATTCTTCCCAATATCCAACCTGGGATTGCTGAGCCTATTTTAGCACTGCACTGCTCAATCATCTACTCTAGTTCTGAACGTTGCCCACACCAAGAGCTTGGCAGAGCCTCAGATAAAGCAGCATTGAAATGCTCCTGGGGGTAAGATAAAACATGACCTGTTTCATTATTTATTAGGCTGTGGCTAAGACTAAAAGACTAAAACTCCATGGCATGACATGATCAGAACAAGCACAGCAATGGCCAGGATGCCTCTGCCCATGAATAATGGAGTGATGCCCTATCAGCTTTCTGAGCAGCTCATGCACTGCTGCACTGTGCTGGGGGATCTTCTGGCTGGAATGGCTCCTTTGAAGGGGCACTGCTTGGCCACTTGGCTTTCGTGTTTATTTATCTTTGTGCTCTTGGGAGCCTCAAAAACATGGAAGCTTTTCCACTCTCCCTGTGTGGCTGCTGTTATTACAGCAGTTTGGTGCAAATCCCAAGCACAGAGGGACACTGAAGCTGCCACCTGCACTCAGCTGCACCTGGTTGGACCCCATGGTCTCCAGAGGTTCTTTCCAACCCCCTCAGTTCTGCTCTATGGGGAAGGCAGCTCCACAGGAAGCTTCTTTATAGGGTCACAGCACACCCTGAGCTGGAAAGGACCCATCATCAAGTCCAAGCCCTGGCTCCACTCAACCAAAGGTTGGGTGACAACATGGCACCCATCATCTTGCTAAGGACATCAGTGTCACTTTGCAGAGTGCTGCATGCCAATGGGAGGGCTTGGCTCTGGACACTGGGTGGCTGTCACCCCTGGTGGGGCCTTCAGAGCATGGCAGGAGCTCATCCTTCTAACAGGGAAGGAGGGAGGAAGCACTCTTTGTTTCCAGTATCCTCCCTCTGTTGAAGGAACGGAGGCTGTTCAAGGACAGCAGTGTCAGTGACACTGCTGCATCCAGCTCCTGGTGAGCTCAGACCTCAAAGGCACATCAGTAGGTGTCATTTCCTGTGCCAGACATGAAGTCTGTGGTACAGCAGCCCCTCCACAGTCCTTTTGTACACCTTTTTCTACCATCTCTGTCCACAGGTTGGGTTTGCCCAGCTTTCTAACTCGCCACATCGCCATGTTCTGCCACTTTCAGGTGTTCCTGCTCCCATGCTCATCCTCAGCTCTCAGATTCACTTCTCCTGGTCTTCCCCCTTCCCCAGCCCCATTCCTCTATCTTCACACCCTCTCTTCAGTGTATCTCCATTTTGCACTTGCCCACGTTTACTTTTTCTTCTTCTTCAGCCTTGTATTTCATTGCCATTCCCCATCTCAGCCCTTCTCAGCTCCCAGTCCTCAGCCCATCATCCCCTCCCACCATCCCACCCCTCTCAGGATGCCATAATTTGTGCACCTGAGGACACAGTGACGATGAATTAGGGTTGGACTTGGGGATCTTAGAGGTCTTTCCCAACCTGAATAGTTCTATGATTCTTTGGGCAGGTTAAGCCTCAATCCAACTCTCAGATACATTTACTTTATAAACGATACTCTGCTCTGCTTATCCTCAGCGTAACCTTCCCCACTTCCTTCCTGATGCTTCCTGGCTTGTGGTCAGTGCAGACAGGAACACGCTCAGCTCAGCGTTGCCTCAGCAAAACGAATGGTGAAACCTCATGGTGAAACCACTGCGACATTTCCCAGCAGAGCAGAGCCCTCGCATCACTGCCACTCCTGACCCCAGCAGTGGCTGCATGCAGCAGCCCCTCTGGGACGGAGGGGAAAAAGTGATTAAAGATGCTAATGTAAAGACACAGTACTTTTTTTTCACCTTCAGGGCCACAGATTACAGCTACTAGGTTTTGTAGATACCCACGACACCAATCTGGGGCCACTCTGGACTCAGAATCGCTCAGCCCTCACTATATCGTGGGTCCTCCGCATAAAACAAGTCAGGCAGAATTCCTGTCTTCAAGCAAGAACAGTCACCCGTTGACTGTATTATTAAGTTTTCCTTCAGCCTGATCAATGTTGCCATCTACTGTGCTTGTATACCAGAGCAATTTAATGATCAATTTCAGATTAAAGGCTGTACCTCTGCAATCAGCCTGGGCTCTCCCACACTCACCCTATGCCTTGAGCAGCTTTATCTCAAGAATGGAGACAAGGATAATGGGAGCATAGACAAGGACAGTGGGAAGGCAGATGAGACTAAGGTGAACGCAGACCAGGATAGTGAGATTTTTAAGGAGAGAGATACATGAGGTGACACTAGTCAAGACCTTGGTCTAGAGGTTGGTGACCCTGCCCATGGCAAGGGGGTTGAAACTAGATGATCTTTGAGGTCCTCCCAAGCCATTCTATGATTCTATGACACTAAATTAATGTTCTAGGAGAGCTGTAAGACAACAAGGTCATGGGAGGCTCAGAGCACTCCTAGGGAGGATTTTATCACCAAGGATCACTACTAACAAAACTCTCCAAGTGGCAAGTCGAAGCTGCTTTGCTGTTATGGTGTCCAACTTGATCAAGCTGGATATTAGGAAAAATGACTCCTCTGGAAGAGCAGTGATGCAGTGGCACAGCTGCCCACAGCAGTGGTGCAGTCCCCAAACCTGGGGGTGATCAAGAACCATGGAGATGTGGCACTTGGGAATGTGAGCAGTGGGCATGGGGGGAATGAGGTTGGGCTTGGGGATCTTCTCCAACCTTAACGATTCTATGATTTAATTCTGGAAGGATGTCTGCCCTTACCTGGTGACACCCAAAGGAACCTGATGTGCAGCACGTTCTGAAAAGAAGGACCACACTACGGTATCTCAGATGGCAGCCCTAATAGCAGGGGAGAAGTCTGGGCATGGAAAAATCACAGCCCTACGGCTGAGCTGGACCCCAGCCATGGTGCTGAAAGTCACACACGTTCTTTGCCACCTTCCTGCCTTGCCGTTCGTCTCTGAGCTCAGTGCCCTGACACCAACGGGTCCAGCAGAACACTGCCTGCATTTCTACCCAGCCGTTACCAGAGGAGCGCCAACCCTGGGCACTCTGAACCCTATCAACCCAAGACATCGCACGTCAGAGCTGGAGGCAACGTCCCGGTTGGATCTGTGTCATGTACACACAGACAGCGCATCTCAGCTCCGGTCCATCCGCCCACCGCAGCGCCCTATCGCGTTTGTTGCTGGCAGACAAAGCAGAAGTCAGATTTCGCGGTCAGGACAAACGAGACAGCTGAGAGCACTGCAGACGGCCCGCGCCGTCAATCACACGATTCGATGAAAAACCACAGGAAGCCCAACCAGCAGATGCAGCACTGAACTGCAGTGACTCCGCCACCACAAAAAAAAAAAAAAACTCAACACCTTTTTTTTTTTTTCCCTTTTCTTCTTCTTTTCTGCAGTTAACGATGATGAAGATAGCATCAGGGCCAGGCAGCAGCAGCTGGCATGGCTCCATGAGGCTCCGTGGCACTCGAATGGAGCTGTGCATCAACACAAAATAATCCCCTTTGCAAATGAACCATCCCAGGGCCGTGCCAGGGGGTGACCTCTGGTCGGATACCATCAGCAGACGGAGCTGCTTCAGGAGAGGGAATCTGTCTGTGCTTGTTCCATGATGTGGATGTTGAGTTGGATGGGGAGCTAAGCAAAGCAATGGGTTGGAAAAGCAAGAAATCCAAGAACTGTATGAACACAAAACTGGAGAATCCTCTTTTCCTCAAGTGCTTGCTTATGATTTGTGCTTGCTTACTCATTTGTGAGCGGGTGTTTTCAGAAGCATGTCAATGGTTTAGAAGAAAACCGTTTCCAAAGGAGCCTTGCACATTTGAGAGTCAAATTTGCATTCATTTTAAATGAATCCAAAGCTTCAAAGTCTGTCTGAAAATGCATTTGTGTGTGTTCGACAATCTTAGCAGGAGCCCTGCTTGGTAGCCCAAGGATGTGCTGGGAAATGAATACAGCAGCACTGCCTGCAGCATCAGCAGAACTGGACCTTATCAACAATACCCATAAATTACCAAAAAAAAGGATACTGATAGAATGGATTTTTGCAATAACTTAATTGTTGCAGGGACACTTATTCATTTTTTTTTTCCTGTTTTTCTTTGCATTACACTGCTTCTCTTTGACTTAAGAAAGAAAATCAACGTGGAGTTGGTGAAATACCTGCATACCTGCCTGCTATCTTTGCCTCCATCTCAGGGCTGAGACGCAGACAGCCCCGCAGAAGGTTACAGCGGGGAGACAAAGGAAGCAAACAGGAAACGTGCCAGACTGAGCAAGAGCCGCACATCTCGTTCAGCAGAGCTGGGGAAGGAATAGGTGTGAACTCAGAGAGGAAAGCAATGGCTCAGAGCATGTCGGGAGGTGTTGAGAAAGAAACGGCTAACTCAAGATGGCAAAAGAGGCTGAAGAAATCTACGCACGGGCTAAATACCCACGGTTTAGTAAATCTCATGAGGTAAAGTGAAAAATGACATTTTTTTTCCCAGGGTGTTTCTAAAACTACAGCAGCATGAAAAACAAATGCTCAGACTGAGGGGACTGAGTGCGCCCTCAAGAAGCTTGCAGATGACACCAAGTTGGGGGGAAGTGTTGTTCTGCCCGAGGGTAGGCAGAGGGACCTGGACAGGCTGACTGATGGGCTGAGGCTGATGGCATGAGCTTCACCAAGACCAAGTGCCGGGTCCTGCACTGTGGCCACAACAGCCCCATGCATCACTACAGGCGTGGGGCCAAGCGGCTGAAAGGCTGCACAGAGGAGAAAGGCCTGGAGGTGTTGGCCAACTCTTGGCTGAACATGAGCCAGCAGTGTGCCCAGGCGGCCAAGAAGGCCAACAGCATACTGCTTATATCAGAAATACCCTCAGCTGCTCTCTATAGCAGCTCCAGACCCTTCACCACGTTTGTTGCCTTTCTCTGGACATGCTCCAGGGTCTCAATGTCTTTCTTGCAGCAAGGAGCCCAACACTGCACACAGCACTGAGATGCAGCCTCACCAGAGCTGAGTACAGGGGACAGTCACCTCCCTGCCCTCCTAGCTGCACTATTTCTGGTCTTTCTCCTCTGCACAGCCTTCCAGCTGCTCTGCCCCAAGCTTGTAGTCATGCCTGGGGTTGTTGTGACCAAAGTGCAGGACTTGGTCTTGGGGAAGCTCATCCCACTGGCCTGACCATCCTTCAGAGAAGAAAGGCAGAAGCCTTCCATTGAGGGCAGTCTGTTTGTGGAGCTGAAAAAGGCCAAGCCTCCTCCTGGAGGTCTTCTAGCTACCAAGAGAAGCCTGCTGGGTAAAGCCAGCAGAGAATAACAACTCATCTATCTGGGTTACAAAGTCTGTTTTGATCTCTACAGAAAAACAACAGGTCTCTATTCCCATGATCAAACCTTTTATAAACCAAAAATAATACCAGAACTGCCAACCAATATTCCAGTTGTCATGACAGAGACAACCATTTCCTAATTATATTCCATAAAGCAAATCACATGCTTTTAGCCTAATTGCCATAATGTACTGAAGTCTGCAGGTGAATTTTCCCTTCATTGTTAAAGTTTTAAAAGGGTCTGTGAAGCATAGGAACAGCGGAAAGTTTGGAGGTAACAACCCTGCTGAATCATAGAATGACCTGGGTTGAAAAGGACCTCAAAGATCATCTAGTTCCAATCCCCCTGCCACAGGCAGGGTCACCAACCACTACATCAGGCTGCCCAGAGCCACATCCAGCCTGAAATAATGGATATATGCCGATATATATAGCTGTGTACTGAAGGGCAAGGTGGATCTTCTGCACACAAACTCTGGAGTCAACTATACTTTCAATTAAAAGATGGATGTGGCTCGTGGGGACACAGTCAGTGGGTGTGGTGGGGATGGGTTGAGGTTGGACTGGGTGATCTTGGAGGTCTTTTCCATCCTGAATGATTCTATGAGCCTACGAAGAACCCAGATCTTGTGCAAAGAAATGAGCGCAGCGTTGGGTGCAGCCCCACCAGTGGAGGAAATGATTTAGCTTCAAGAACGTGACCCAGATTTCTGAGTTCCATCAAAGCACCAGCAATCTGCATGCTGCACAAGGGACCTGACCTCGGTGCCCTGTCCGGGCAATGCACACATTCTGACCCAGCTTTCCAACATGTAAACGTTCCCACTTGCCCACTTTTCCTCAGGAATCAGCAGGGTTTTTCCTCCCCAACCCTGGGAAAGTGGCAGTCTGCCACTCATGCAGTCTCCAGCGCTGATTTCCCTCCTGCTGCTTGCCAGGCTCCCAGATGGGACTGAAGCACGCTGGCAGCAAAAATGCACTAATTTCATAGCTAAAGGACTTTCCTTGTGGAAGCGACCTACAGGAGCTTCTCACTGCCCTACTGCAGCCTTGGGACAGCCCAGTTCACACATGAAAGCAGAAGACCAAGAGGTCACAATATCATTCTCAGCTGTCAGCCTCTCTCAACCCACAGTCAGAGCTCCTCTGATGCCCCACGTGTTTGTTTTCTCCTTCAGCTCCTCTCCCAACACAAGAGGTGGCAGCAGGAGAGCGCAGTGATTCACTTTGCATATTTTCCCAGTGATGAGCTCCCAGCTATGCTTTCACGGGAAATCAGTGCAACACTGCAGCATCTTCCAAAATAAGCCACCAAGCCAAGAACGTCATTTTGGACAACTGGGACTGAGTTCCTCTGTTATCACTGCGCTCAGCTTTGGCTTTGTGCACTGGGCAGGGACACACAGCCCCCAGCCCCTCTCCCACCCCCGTCTGATGCATTTGCCTGTTGATGTTGACATTTATGATAGGTCTGCTGGTGCAGAGGGCTCGTTTTATGAGGTTTTGTTTTTACATAATAGCAACCACAGAGCTGACGTCCTCCTCTGTCCCTCCCAACCAAACTTCCTTTCCCCAGCACGCACTGTGAGCGCTGCTAGGGGAGAGGCTCGGAGGAACAGCTCCTTTTGCTTTGGGGCATTTCAGTCAGAGAGAGCCAGAGCTGTAAATATTTCAAAATGTCAATTACTGCAGACCAGGGGCAGACTCACTGCCACCAGCTGTTAGGTCAACCTCAGTGCATGCTTCTTCCTAAAGGCGTTTTCAGGCTGTGACAGCATATTGTGGTCAGCTATTGGAAATGAGCCCTTATCAATGGCAAAAGCAAGCAGTTTGTAGAAGAGAATGATAACTAATGAGTGGGGGTTCGGGTTATTCCATGGTGGAGGGCATCTGCTGGGTCTTGCAGCTGGGCAACCACTTTGTCATCTGGATGGCTGAGTTAAGAGGGTCAGGAGCTGAGCATGTGCCAAAATCACAGAATCATAGGGGTTGGAAGGGACCTCCAGAGATCATTGAGTCCAACCCCCCTGCCAAAGCAGGTTCCCTACACCAGGTAAAAAGGGATCGGCATGCTTAGTGTCATCCTATAGGACTGTACATCCTCCAGGATGTAGCACTTACCTATGAGATGACACCTTCCCTATAAGAAAGTACTACTTTTACTATAGTGAACCCTTTCTTTTTAAAGCAAACAATCACCTAAATCTGAAAAAGGACTCAAGTGCTCTCCCACTCCTTTAATAATGCATGGAAATCACTTGTTTTTTTACTGTTTTACTATGCTTTGGATATAATATTTCAATATCTTCCTGCCTTCAATGAACTGAACTGAATTCAGAGCTCCCATTCAGCAAAAGATTGTCCTTAAGTCATGAAGAAAATAGTTCTAGAGACTCTCCTTTTAACACGTGCTTTTCAGTTATCCACTGTATCTGCCTCTCTCCTCTCAGTGCATTCAGGTCCAAGCTGTGTACCTCAGTGACAGCAATCAGCCTTTGCTGCTCTTCCAGAGCCTAGCAAAACCCAATGGGAAAGAGAAGAGGAATTCCAATGTAATACTGCTGGCATATTGCACATGCACAGTGTGCACTGACAGTGCTGGGAAATCCTCTCATCCCACTCCAGAGTTGGCTGCCCTCAATCCACAGGTTGTTTGCCCAGGGCCCCATCCATTGCCTTGGAGCACCCGCTCTTCTCTGGACAGCAGTACTAGGGCCCCTCTGCTCTCTGAGTAAAGAATTTCCACCTCACATCTAACCTAAATCTCCCCTCTTTAAGTGTAAAGCCATTCTCCTTTGTCCCATCACCATCTACCCACGTAAAGAAGAGGGACAGTGGGTTCATCAGGGTAATGAGTCAGAAAGAGAACATGCTCAGGACCAGCCCTCATTTACAAACTCAGAAATCATAAACACAATCTAAATCCATGTGGATTCAAGATTTAATGCAATCACCTCACACTGTACTACAACAACCATACAGCTACAGGAAAACCGTGCTGTCCCAAACCATGCTATTTCCAACAGCAGAGCCCTCAGTAGGGATGTGGATCATAGAATCATGAAGGTTGGAAAAGACATCCAAGATCCCCAACCCACCCCACCATGTCCCTAAATAGAATCACAGAATCATGAAGGTTGAGGAACACTTCCACGTTCCCCAAGTCCAACCCCAACCCACCCCACCATGCCCACTGACCATGTGCCCACGTGCCACATCTCCACGGTTCTGGAACATCTCCATGGACAGGGGCTCCTCCACCTCCCTGGGCAGTCTGTGCCACTGCATCACTGCTCTTTCAGACAAGAAATTATTGCTAATATCCAATCTTAATACAGACATGAGAAGTCCCCTGCACAGAAGCAGTGCAACTTCTACCAAAGGTTGTGACAAAATTCAGCTCCATATGGGAGGCAGCTGAGGCAGCTTGTCAGCTGACAAAGCACATTTCTTCCTTATTCTCACTTCTCGGCGTAGTTGCTGTAAATATTCAAGACATTTCTCTAATTTATGCATTTACTTCTAAGATATCTGTAATCTTCCTGCTGTTTACATTTAACCCAACGCTGCAATGAAAGCTGTAATTTTGCCTGGGATTTTTATTCTGTACTCAAATTTATTTTGATTCCTTGACTTCAACATACACACAGAAGTGAGAATGTGTCAAATCATGAAAGTGGAAAAGATTATCTTCCATTATCTGCTTCATCTGTCAGCCAGGGCAGGAATCTGAGGATTGTTCTTCTCAATCTGGCACACGTTACAGAAACTTAAATTAAAAGACTCAATCAGAAGAGGCAGCTGAACCCTGCAAGTGGGTGAGCAGCAGGACAGGTAGAATTGGGGTCTGGCTACACGATGATGTTGCCTCCTCCTCCTGTCTTGTATTCAGTTGTTCATAGATCTTCAAGTCTTGCAGCTTTCTTGGATAAAACTTTAGAAACTTACCTCCATCGACTTATCCTATATATATATTCCTTAATCAGAATGAGAAGAATGGGTTTAGCATTAAAGAAAGCCGTAAGTTGATTTTCTGTGCAGTTTTTCCCTTTCTCGCTCCCTGTCTGGTGCTGTGGCTCTTCAGCAGGAAACAAACACGCTCCCAAATAGCTCCCAAACAAGGAGAAGAAAGATGCTGGAGCATTTCAGTGACAGTTCTGTTTGCTTTGACTGAAACTGCAATATATCTGGGAACGAAGCACCATGCACATGCAGTGCATTTGGCAGTGGACTTCTTGTTTTCCCAGCAACACACGCAACTGAGGAAGGAGGGCTGCACAACACGTGCTGAGCAGACTGAGACATGAGAAAAATGTAATAAAAACACAGAATACATAGGATGGCTTTCTGACAGAAGGAGAAACATGAGAAACTGCTTGCCCAGCCTCTCATTTCCTCTGTGCTTTCTGCCTGACGTTTCATACTTCTAACTCTTGTCGCAGCATCTTCAAACCCAGCCAACCAACCAGTGTAATGCAGCTGGTTGGTGGCCAACAACAGATAGACAGAAGTTGGCTGCTTTGTGTCCCTACGTGAGCTCCTCCTCCCTGCAAAGGAGAAGAACCACCTTGTCTCTGTATATACCATTGGAAGAAACAATTTCCAAATTGCACAGCTAAATCAATGCCAAAGTAGATGCACTGCACAGCAGATGAGACGCGGGCAGTGCAGCTCAAGAACTCTGACTGAAAAAAAATCAGATTCTGTTGCTCCAATCACTTCCAGTCCTACTGGATGCAACAAAAGGCTTGGACTGGACTTCAGCTGTGCACAGAGATACTTCTCTCTTTGGTCATGCATGCTCCTCTTGGTGATGGGATTTGTGTGTCATCTCCTGACCCTTCTCCTCCCCAGAGTGTGCAGAGCACCCAACATCGGTCCCACATTTCTCAGCACAGCCATGCCTTTGCAAGGACTGTGCCATCAGGAGGGCAGAAGGAAGGACAATATCCCTCACCCGGGTGACTGGAAAATGCCATCATTTACCTGCTCTTCTATCTCCCACCCAAAAACACTCCCAGCAGGGCCGAGTCCTGCTCATCACTGCAACCACTCCTAAGAACTGCTTGGAGCATCTTTTACAGATGAAATTCAGAGCTACCAGCACAGCTTCTGGTTCAAGGAAGGAGAAAGTAACCCCCAGGTCAGGATACTTTTTGCTCCCTGCAGGATGCCCGAAGAATTGCATATTGCATTTTTAAGATTCACATTTAGAAAGGATGCTAACTATAATGTTAGCAAATGCAGAGTAATGAATCCTATGCTCCAATTAGTGCTCCTCTTCCCCAAGGTTCTTGTTGCACAGCTCTTCCCCCTAATTTTTTTGTTGTTGTTGTTATTGTGGATTTTAGTCCCAGACAGGAATAAACAACAGCGCCCAAATGATGCACTTAAAATCCCCATAGCTGCCCCTCCACTTCCTGCTCTGCTCCTGTTCGTGTTCAAAGGGATTCTTCACTTTACAACATTCATAGTTTCCTGGGTCAGACAGAAAAAAAAAGCAACAGAACCCACCCACCACACATTACTGACTGCTGTTCCAGGACACTGCTCCATCTCCTAAAGCCTCGGCATGTAATTGCACTATTTCTCATCCGTTGCCTTAATGGGAAGCAGTTAATTACAATGCACAAGCTGCCACAGGCAGGGCTGAAACATCCATCTGCTCGGCTACAACTGCAGCTACAGCTCTGCACAGAGTGAACGGACTGAAACCAGGAGGGTGCCATGTTCAGACAGTCCCAGGAGAAACACATTGGGGAACAGCAGAAAATCACTGCACTGCTGATTTCCCAGCTCCTAGGATGGTTTAATGTCCATTTTATGTTTCTCTTGGTTTAAAGGATTTGCCTGAACCCCTACTAAATATACATTTCTCTTTGCTGCGTAGAGAGGACCTTATCATCATTTCAGTCTGGATATTAGGAGCAATTTTTTCTCCCAAGAGCAGTGATGCAGTGGCACAGGCTGCATGGGGAGGTGGTGGAGTCCTAGTCTATGGAGATGTTCCATAACCATGGAGATGTGGCACCTGGGGACGTGGCCAGTGGGCACGGTGGGATGAGCTGGGCTTGGGGGACCTCGGAGGTCTTTTCCAACCTTGATGATTCTATGATCTGAACATTTAGTTAGGCCTCAAAGATGGGTCTGGACAACCAAAACTCTAGTCTGAGTGCTGTGTAAGGCTGACCAGCATAGCACTACTACTGAACATCTCTCCTGCAGCAGCTCTGTAACTCCAGAACAAGGTGATTTCACTCCAGTCTAATTGCTCTGTTTTGCGAAGAAAGCAATTACTCTGGAATGAAGTGACTGAACCCAGAATGCAGCTTCCAGAAGGCAACTGGAAGAGTTTTTGGGGCGGAGGGGACAGACCGATCCTCCCTGTAAATATCGGTCTCCATGCAGACAGCAGTTGGGAATAGGAGTGTCCCGTGCTAGCCCACACTGCGTCTTCCTCTTGGCCAGTGCTCCTCATTCCTGAGCTGCACAATCACTGCTGCTCCACGCACTCACCCAATGCAGCACCTCCCAGGCTACCTCGCGCTGTGCATTCCCCAATTCTCACTGGACAATCTTTGCTGCTCTGGGTTCCAGTGAGATAAGCTAAGGCCTCAGTAAGATGGAAAGGAGGCAATCAAAATATGTAAAATACTGGGTTAAACAAAAATAAATCTGCTACCACAGTGCTGACGGCCATGAAAACCTTACCAGTGCTACTGAAAACCTTGCATGTGGTGATTTCCTATATTATACTTGCATTTAAATTGCTGTGATTAGCCGGTACCCTAAATTAGTCTGTTTCCAGCCACTCATTCCTAAGAATCATCACATCATTAAGGTAGGAAAAGACCTCCAAGATCACCAAGTCCAGCCCCAAGCCATGCCTACCATGCCCACTGACCAAGTGCCACATCTTGTTGGCATTAACAAAAATGAAGATCCTGTTGCAAGGGCTGAAGAAAGGAACTGTGTTCAACTGCTTGGATCTTGGTAACAGTGGTGGTTTTGGGACCATGACAGGTTGGCTGATGTTTCCACGTGTAAAGCAAGAGTGCATTTGTGTTGGTGCCCATGGATGCCGCTCTTCGGCCTTGACCAAAAAGGAAGGAGAGCTCTGATAGCACTGCAACAATTCTACATACAGAATCCTTATATGAGAAATGATGAAACGAAGTCAAGCTGTACTACCTGCCACAGCAGCCACTTCCAGACATAATAATGACCAGATGTGCACTGTGCTTCACCTCTGGGCTTGTTAATTTCGTACGCAGGAGGTGACATCTATTGGTTTCATCAAGACACACCGAAAGGTTACAATAGCCATGTCCCACTGCAATGCATCACTGCAGGGATGCAGGTGATACAGGAACTGCACACTGCACACATCACCTTGCATTTAAAAATCCTGAAAACAACTTACAGCTTTCAAATGTGTGCCTGACTTTTGAAACTGGCTGAAAACTGGATGGTAATGGCATCAACACAGGAGCTGGGAAGCAGTAGCTGGGTGACCCCTACCCAATGAACACAAGCCAGATGGGACTTCTAAGTAAATTATCTCTTCCACTGCCCTGGTGCTGCATTCACAGGGGGAGAACATGTGTCAGCAATTTGCAGAAATGTTCACAGGTCAGAAAGAAGCTGGCTGCTCCTTAGCAAGAGCAATGAGGCAGCCAACGAGCAGAAAGGGTTAACTGCTCTGCCTGCTCCGACGGTGGGAACAGTCCTGATTTCCTCATGAGGTTTGGCAGCCCGAGAAAGCCTGCAACCAACTTCGTTTCCTGATCAAGGCACAGTCCCTTTCCATGGGGGAAAGTCAGCCAGAGGTTTGGGAGCTGCCGGGTGCTCAGCCATTAACATCAGTGTCAGAACTGACTGCAGAGTGACAAACGTGCTTCAGTGTAGCTCAGCTGTGGTTTTCTGCTACATCCACGTGCCATCCTTTAACACAGAGCTAAGGTGAGTGTTTGCACGCTGTTATATCATTACAAATTGATTCACAGCTCCAGCACTTTTAGGGGGAATTCAAGCAGCTCGACAGAGAGAAAAGAGGAACTTTTCAAAGTTTCAGGTTGGAGCTTGTAAAAAAAACAAGACTGCCATTCTGATGGCCCCCGAAGGGAAGATAAAAGAGAAAAATAGCTCAAATAATAACTGCAGGGCCCTCATTACAACAGTCCTGGGTGGCTGTTCAAGCGGCTGCAGGCTGATAACAGCAGTGTCTGCAATGGATTAGTGACAGCAGCACTAACTTGTCATGGTAACAGGGAGAAAGCACCCTTGGTGCTTAAGACACAGACTGACAAGCAGAAGCTGAAAGCATTGAAAAATTACACTCTTAATGCAAACTATCTGCCCAGGTCTGTAAGCAAGGTGCATGGCCTTGGAAGAATGGCAGAGCAGGGCTCCAGGCACACCAAGGTCTGAGATGTGAGCAAACAAACCCCAGGAGCCCGTGTTCTGCTTGTGGTATTTACTGCAAACGACAGACTCAGCATGAGAGAAGCAAGGACAAAACCTGAAGGGGACATGAAGAGCAACACTTGTACTGTCAGAGCATTTTCATAGCAACTATACCACCACCTTGGAAAGTATGATCATAGAATCATGAAGGCTGGAAAAGTCCTCCAAGATCTCCAGTCCCAAACCAGCCCATCCCCACCGTGCCCACATCCCCATGCGCCATATCTCCACGGTTCCTAGATGCCTCCAAGGACAGGGACTCCCCCTCCACCCTGGGCAGCCTGTGCCACTGCACTACCACTCTGTGTGAGATAGATAAGAGGAATTATTCTCTGAATAGCTGACATTTTATCACCTGCTTCAAGATGGGAGCTGGATGGACCTGGTGTGGGCAACGTCCTTCAAGTCCACCAGCAACCAGACAACAGCACTTAATGCCATCTCTTCTGCTCCTTCAGCTCTTCTCTCAGCCCACTTCAACCACTAAAAATAGCAGCATGGGATTGGAGAAAGGAGAGGGACAGAGAAAAGAGGAGCACAGCCCTTCTACGCACCTGATAATCATCAGTCAATAGGAGCCTCAGTGCTCCCCACCATCAGACACACAAGCTGTAGGCACCTGGCTGTGCTCACAGCACACCTGGTGGCATCTCACCAGCACAAAGATGCAACTTGAAACCTCAGGACCACTGAAACCAAAAGGAAAACCCCCCAGTGAACCCACTCCTTTACTCATGGATCTCTCGAGGTGTTGGGATATGGCAAGGAATAGGGACAAGGAAGAAACCAAGGCTGAGCTTTTCCATTTATTCTCAATCTATAAAGAAGGGTTTTATGTAGTGCTCTCCCCGAGTTGAAAGCACAATGACTGTTTTCTGTTGGAAGAGATTTTGGCTCGTTTACAGCAAGAAACTGATACTACATGAGAAACACTTAAAAAAATCAGAGATCCAAGAGCATATTTTCGTCTGCTGACGCTGCAGTGATGTTTGTATTACTCTTCAATGGGGAGGTGTCAGAAAAGCATTAGTACGTTTCTAGCTGTGCGCCAGGCAGACAGGCACAATAAAATAGCTGTTCTTTAACTTGTTCTCGTCAACAATGCCAAAGTTACTGTTTATTTTTCTCCACCCCCATGGAAGAATTTATAACCACTGCAGTAAGCTGAAGCTGCTTCAAGTCAAAAAAGCTGGGTTTAATTCCAGCGCTGACGGAGAGCTGCTGTGTAAAGTGACGTTGTTTGGGTTCTCAGGAGAATTTCTATTTGGAAATCAGAGTGGTGGGGATTTTTGGTCCCTTCCCCTTAATGCTGTGAGAATAACTTAAAATTGTGATCCTGCATAATTCTCATGTTCAGAAGATACCTGGGGAGAGGTGGGAGCACATCCCCTTGTGAGCAGCCCTGAGAGTAACACACAAGGATCAGTGACAGAGCTGGTGAAATCTCTTTGGGAGTGCCAAGCAGAGGTTGTGAATGCCACGGTGCACACTGCTGGTGTCAGACCACACAATATCCCAACTACCCATGTACCGATCTGTAACCACGTCCTCATGTCACAGAGGACTTGGCTGACACCAAAGAAAACCAAATCTCAATGCGTGTGACATCCCAAATCCAAGCAAACACCCCTGCAATAGTGCCCGAATGAAGGGTTCTGGTTTGTTTTTACTTAAAAAATTTAAAACCAACTTGTAAAAAGAAATAAATGCGCTTCATAGGTGACTCACCAACACTGTCAGACCGTGCCAACAACTCAAACATCTCGAGTACAGCAGTATGACATTCCGTGGCTGTTCATGAATTGAAGAACGTGGAAATGAAGCTGGGCTTCACTTCAAAGAACTGTGGTATAGTTTATTTCATTTTCCTTAGAGCTTCTGAGTTAACGGATTTCTTCTATCTTATGTGAGGAGCACTTCTGTAGTTCTGTTAGCATTCCATCCCTGGAGACGTTCAAGAACCACGGAGATGTGGAACTTCAGGACGTGGTCAGTGGGCATGGTGGGGGTGAGCTGGGGTTGGGCTTGGGGATCTGGGAGGGCTTTTCCAACCTCAATCATTCTATGGTCATATTTTATGCTTTGAATTGACTGTGGCATTTATTTCTGCACCCCCAAAGAGGTGTGTTCTGGTTCCCCTCTGGGATTACAGACCCTGGCTGCTGTGCCATCTTTCTTCTCAAAGTTCCTACGAAATGCACAACCAAGAATTCCCATACAACGAATTATGCCAGCATGCACCTAACTTTAATCACTGTAATAAACACAATTTTCATTTATATTTTTCCATGTAAGTTAGATCTTTCCTACACACAGGCTTGAACCATTTAATTACAGAAATTTGAACAATACAAACCCCTTCCTGGACATACTCATTACAAAGCTCAGTTCCAACTAATTCTCAACAAGTTCAGCAGCTGGGCTTACACAAACAGGAGAGCACCTGCACCAAGGCTTGCCCATTCGGACAGACAGGTCATTAATCCCCACGTAAGATCAGCCAGAGCCAGCTGAGCGCTGACAGCTTCACCAGTTATTTTCTGACCACGAGGCCCATACAAATGTTCTAGATCTTTTTTTCCTGGAATCTTAGAATCACAGAATCACTAAAGTTGGAAAAGACCACTCAGATCATCTAGCCCAACCATCAACCCGTCCCCACTGTGCCCGCTCACCACGTCCCCAGGGTTCTGATTCTATGAGTGGGCACGGTGGGGACAGGTTGGGTTTGAACTTGGTGATCTTAGTGGTCTTTTCCAACCTTAATGATTCTATGATTTCTGTGACTTTGAAGCAAGCACCCCATTCTGGCCAAAAAACACTCACTGGGCACCAAGGACATCAGGACTCTGGAAACAGAACTCCCGTGACAATGTACTGATTTTTTGCTGGGAGGTGCCATGATGATTAGGGATTTCTTCTCTGTGAAACAAACAGAAGCTGAAGGAGTTGGAAGTACACTGCTAACAGAAAGGGAAACCTATGAGAAGAGCTTTTAGCACGTGGTGCAAAGCTTGTTCTGCCCAGACTGAAGGCATTTACCTGTGCTCCTTTTAATTATTCTGTGAAATTTTAATGCTGTGCAAGGAGAATGCACTTCAATAAAGATTAGCTTTTGTAACATGCCAGAAAGGTGCGAGCTGATAGCATGATGGCATGGCTGGTAACATCAGGAACATACAACACAGCTGTGACAAAAGTAGCAACCCACACAGGGAGAAAAGAAGTGGGTTGGTGGTTGGACTTGATGATCTTGGAGGTCTTTTCCAACCTTAACAATTCTGTGGTTCTAGGAAGCAGGGAAAAAATCCAAAAGCATCTCCAACTACAGTCATGACCACGAGGTCTCTGCTTAAACCAGTATAGCTGGTGGGAAGTTCTCTTCTGGGAAAATGTGGCCTCCTGAGTGCAATCAGTCCATGAACCCAAATATCAGCCTCCAGCCAGCAGCTGGCATTGGAAACAAGCTTTCCTGCGTGCTGTAAAAGAGCAGCTATCTGTCAGCTGCTCCCTTGAAACCCCAAGATAACACGCGGGCTCCAGGCACCGCTGTGCGTCTCTCATGCTGAAAGCACACATAGTGCACTAAGGGGAGGAAAGGCAGCCTGAGAACTTCACAAAATAAAAATAAAGGAGACCAATTTTCACCTATCACCGTGATCTCTAAATTGCCTTTAATAAGCTCTGCAATAAAGCAGGGAGCCTGGGATGCGGCTGCTCATCGGCGAGCAGACAGCCCTATCTCCAAACCACGGCTGCTGCTCTGTCCCAGTCACATTAACTCCACTTATCTCCTCCTACAGACCAAGGAGAAATGAGCAGCACTTGATTTCAGCACCTGCCCTTTATCTCTGTGCTTATGGAGAAACCTTCTAAAAGGCTAATTACCCAGCTCGGACTTTCCATGCCTTCCACAGCACAGAGCTAAAAGCTTAAAATAATGTTAATTACATCGTTTGTCTTCCACGGCAGTCACGTTTGCTCCAGCACTGAAGGGAAAATAGGAGTTGGATCCCTCCTTTCCCAACAATTGTCTGCAGGCACAGGCCCACATACATGACCCGCTGCTAACACACATGTCCCTTGTGTCACACGGTGTTTCCCACAGGGAAAGGAGCACTGGGGTGTGCTATCACACTGATAAGCTCCATTATGCAGATCGGGATCATGGTGGTGAGTGCAGTTATTTTTAGGTTACCTCCATTCATGTTGGAACGATTGCTTGAGCAACAGCTCCAGATCTGAATGCACAGAATGCCTCTTGAATGCTCACTTCCTCAACAAAAGCCAAGATAAGCAGCAGGAAAACATCCGCTCTATTTATCTGCGCATATATTGTGTACTCATACATAAGAAAAACTACCATTGTTTGGGCTGGAGAGAAGCAAGGGCATTAAAACGCTGCTTCACTCCCTATTTTCCCAAATCAGGACCTCCAGCACCTCCTCCAAAGAGCTGAAGTTGAAGACGGCAATTTCTAGGAAGCAGCAGAATCATAGAATTGTCAAAGTTGGAAAAGACCACTAAGATGACCACAGAGATCTTCGAGTCCGATCTAGAAACAGAATCAACCATGTAGAAACATCACTCCTTTAGAGCACTTCAGCACCCAAAGGGAGATGGGGAAGGGTCTGAGAGTAAGGAGTGTGAGCCATGGCCAAGGTCCCTTGGTTTGAGGGGAGGTTTCAGGGTGGCCTGCAGCTCCCACATAGCCCTACAGCCCCTCATGGCCCTACAGCTCCTCGTAGTCCTTAAGCTCCCTTGTGCCCTACAGCTGCTAGAGCTCATGAAACATGGACTGAACTCCATCACTATGCACTCTGTAAATCCACGTGGGTCATGCCAACCCCAACGCAACCCACCCTTCCTCCATACGTTCCTGAAGTTGTCTTAATAGCAGACAGCTCCAGAATCCACTTCCCTGAGCTGGCCATGCCCAAACCAAGGTGTGTTAGAAAAACGTCCTTCAGCAGGCACTGTTGGTTGGTCCGTGCAGCAAGACAGCCTCCAGCTCACACACAGGAGCTCACTGAGCCCATTGTGCATTGAGCCAACGTGGGCAGGGCTTCTCCACCCATCCAGACATGCCCAGAGTGTCATTACAGACACGAGGATTAAAGCTTTCTCCTCTATTTAGCTGCTGAAATTCCTCGGAGCTGCCAGCACTGTTGTGCAACTCTATCTTTAGTCTGATCTCACTGTGGTTTTGTCAAGCTTTGGAAGAGCTTCCCTTAGAAACCTCAGAGACTGCAGTGGGAAGACCTGAGAAATGGTGAGACTTGGAAGACCCCTACAAGAGAAGGGCAGATGGCACGAAGACTTACCATGTGATGTCTATAGAGGGGAACTGAGTGCTATTCAATAGCAATGTCATTACAAAGAAAGGGAGTTTGTGCCTCTACAAATTAGTGCAGCAATTACAGACGCAGGTCAGTGTCACCAGCTTTCTCCAGGCAGGAAAGCAACTAATAAAGACCAAACCATTGGTGCACACAATGTAAACTTGAGGGGATTTCACTCCTGAAACAATACTTCTATAAATTGCAGACCAACATGAAAGTCCATTCTTCTTTTTTTTTTTTTTTCCTAAGCAACAAACTCATTTACTGATGGCTCAGTCAGCAGTCACTGCAGTCTCATAACAAAAGAGCTTTTAATTATCTGCACATATGAAAACGCTGTCACAGAAAAGCAGCCCATTTCTTCCAAAGTAACTCAGCCTGGCTGAGTTGCTGCACGCACCATCCCAGGGATGCTGGGAGCTGCAGGAAAGACATCATCCATGCAGCCAGCTGGACAATTCCCACGGGGTGTTTCAGGATTACCAGGGTATAAACTAATCAGAGTTAGACCACTGCCCGTGGCCATGTGTACTCTGCGCTTCTCATCTGATGGTATTTTCCTGAAGTTATCACAAAAAAAATGAGGCTTGAGAAGGTGCTCCTGCTCTCTTATCATGGAGTAAGAACAGAAATGGCTCTGCAGAGACGAGGAAGTACTTAAAACACTCTTGGCACAGTGGAGAAGCGAACACTGTTGTTTGTGTTAAAAAAAAAAAACAACAAACAGCAAAACACCATATTGCTCCCATTTACTTCCTTACCTACTTGCACAGATTTTGTTATCGCAGCATTTAAGCACCACAGAGCCCATAAAACCCATCAAGGCATTGAATCCCTCCTGGATCTGAGGCTCTCAGAAGATCGTGGAGGCTCTGCTCAGGAGTACACACAGCTTACCACCGCGCTGACCAGACCTGCCAGCCCTGAACTGATTTCCAGTGGGCTGGTTTATCCAGAACCCAAGACTGAAGCCCCTAGAATTCACCTTTGTGGAGATGTGGAGCAGCAGGGAAAGAACGTGCCAATACAAATGAGGATGATGACAGCCTGGTTACATCTGAATGGGCAGAGAGGTGAGACTGCATGTAACAGATACGATGAAGAAAATCTCAGCCTCAGCAAATCTTATTTCCCCCACACTTCAATTTAATGACTGATCAAGAAAACTCACCCAACCATCTAGCACAAACCAGCCACATAATTAAACCACAAACATATTGCGATCAACCATGGAGTCCCTCATCCACTGCTACTGATGCTCCAATGTCACAGATATAAGTGTGTGTACGTAATTAACTGGAATAGCATACGTTCACTGATGAGCTGAGCACTTACCCTCAGCCTGTCCTTGGGCAAAGCCACTGCTCCCTGCTTGATGATCTCCAGAACGCGCTCCACCGACAGCTCAGCTCCGGCGTGCTCCAACCGGGAGCTGAAGAAACTGATCACCTGTGATGGAGAATCAGGGCATGTCAGCAAAGATCAGGGATCTTTGAATCAACGTACACACAAAGCTTTTGTCTTCTTTTCCTGGATTGATGTCTCTGCACTTCTTAAAGCAGTATGTTATTGCTGGGGCATCATTAGGTACGCTCCATGGATGAGACCTCGTCCCAGCTGGCAGTGTTCTGCAGGCATTTTTAGGGGGGAGATGAATTCACTGTTTAACGCATTCAGCTGAATTAGTCAAATAAGGTTTTCAAACACTGCACACCTCAACGTTCTCCAGCTCTTACCCTTCTCATGCACACGGGACTTTCAAGGCATTCATGTTGACTTTTTGTAGTTTTGAAAACTCTAGTTTTCAAGTATTAAAGTAAAATCCTCGTATTCACAATGGCTACTCAACAGAGGGCTCGAGAACAACCATTAAAAGTCTTAGTACAACTTCAAGGACCTACAGGACTCACTTGGTGATTCTGTAGCATCCAAATCCACAGCAACTGTGAAAAAAAAGCAAGGCCACCAAGCTGCCCTTCTCCCCAAATGAGCCATCCTTGTGTACCTCCCCCATCAGGACACAAATCCCAGGACCAAGAACCCATACACTCCCTCTCAGTACTCTCCTGCATTTCTTCCTGATGAGGCCAAACTGATTTTCCCCAGCCATGCACCCCCTCAGCCCTCCCTTTGTGTCCCAGCTGCTCCTTGTTAGTGCCCCACAGTTGTGTCAGACCAACTTTCATCCCTCTCCAAGCCCAGCATGTCACACTAGCAGCCAACATCCCACCAGCAGTTCTCCACTGGGGACATGAGAAACCTGCACTTCCGAAGCTCCCTTCATTGCAAAAGAGCACATTTTGGGAACCCCATCCTCTCTTCTAGAGGAGGAGATCTGAATTATGGATATGGGGCAAAGCTTAAATCTCTCAGGTCCTTAGAAGGCCCCACGGGATGGTTGGAGCCATTTTGCACTGCCCTCAGCCCCCTGGTTGGAGCCATGCACAGCACTCACTCTCTGCACGCATTGTTGCTAGGTTTCCTGACTTGTAACCTTCTCTGCAAAGTGCTCACAAGTGTCCAAATTACAGCCTCATCACACCGAGTAACCTCTGCTAATTCTCCCAAGTAGAAGGGGGAAAAGTGTATTAGCCTGCAAAATCTCTTTGTTCTGCAGCAACTGGCAGCTGGAGCCAGAACCCATTACCCTAATTACACCTCCTAGCTCAGCTGCTGCTCACAAAACAAAGGCAGCTGATGGCATGACTGCTTTGGGATTCGGGTTTGTTGGCCCTCTCCTGTGATTCTGAAGCACTAGCCCTCTTTTTGGGCAGCTGAGCAACTTTCTCCAGAAACTGCAAAACAACAACTGAGTGGAACAGGGAGATATGTTTTGGTTCTGTTTTATACAACAGAAACGCAGCAATCATGCAAGGGAAAATACAGCCTTGACCTTTTGCTTGGCCCTCCTGATATCGCCGTGGTTGAGTAAGGCAAGAATCCCCTTCCCCTGGCTGGTGCAGCAGGGTTTGCATCCTTACAGATGCATACAGGGATGGACTGCAGCGCTGTTGATTGCTAATCCTGGCAAAAAGCAATGGGGTAGGAAGATTGCTGAGCTCAGATGTGAAGGTTCTACTCTACCACAACAAAGGCAAAAATCAGCGTTAGGCTTTAATCTGAAGGATAAAACACAATCATCAAATATACATAAAAAGTATACATAAAAAGTGAAGGAAGCTTGCAGATGCTACCTGAAATCTGGTGGCTCCTATTTTAGGAAGCCAAACGCTCCAATCTGACCATGTTTTAAGGATTTCTGTGTTTTAGAGTTATAGATGCTATAGTCCAGAGAGCTCCCAATATTTGCACAGCATGTTTCCATTTCACAGAATTCTGAACTGCTATTTTTGATGTGCAGACTAAAATTAAAAATAACCCCTTAAATAATAATACATATCTCTAATCTTTTTCTTCCTTCTTCAGACAAAATGGAACTGGAGTTCCATATCAAGTTCTTTCTAACCCTGATAGCACAGTACTGCAACAAGATATAGTTTAGGAGAAAAGCAAGAGATGAGTGATAGACAGGATGTCCCAGAAGAGGCATTTGCTTATTGCCATTATAGGCAAAGGCACCCAGCGTGACTACCATCCTGTATGAACTAGAGGACATGGCGGGGTGGAAGAGCAGTCAGCTGAATGCCATCTCTTATTCAGATCTGCAAGCCTGAGAGCCCTCAGCACTTGCCAACTGGTGACAGGTATATTTTTAAGAAAATCTTTTTTTTTCTACATCCTCACTTCTGTAACAAAGGAGCTATTTAAAAACGCAGCGTGCTCCCTTGGAAGGCTTTAAATAGTTTTAGAATGTAACTGGCATTATGCTGTAACCCAATATTAAATACTTTTGGGGAGGAACTGTTTAAATTGCTGAGGAAAGCCTACATTTAACTGTAACAAAGGAAAGGACACGCTGCTTTCTGTGGGAGGCACAGAGCTGGCACGTGGAAGGACCTGGCCACCATGGTTTGCCTGGTGCTGGACAAGGAGAATAGGTCCCTGTCTGTCATAGAATCACACAATGGTTGGGTTGGGAGGGACCTTAATGACCATGGAACCACAGAATGGTTGGTTGGAAGGGACCCTAAAGTCCCCCAGACACACCCCTGCTGTGGGCTGGCTGCCCCCAACAGGTCAGGTTGCCCAGGGCCCCATATGGCCTAGCACACCTCCAGGGATGGGGCACCCACAACACTTCAGGCAGCAGAACCAGGGCCTCACTGCCCTGAGTGAGGAATTTCCTCCTCACATCTGACCTATATCTTCCCTCTTTTAGTTTAAAACCCCCAAATCCTTCTCCATGGGGCTGCTCACGGTGAGTACTTCCCCCAGTCTGTACATGTCTGGGATTGCCCTGACCCAGCACCCTGCACTTGGCCTTGTTGAACCTCATTAGGCTCATGTGGGCCAGCTTTTCAAGCCTGTCCACGTCCCTTTGGATGACATCCCTTCCTTCTGCTGTGTCAACTGCACCACTCAGCTTGATGTCATCTGCCACTGCACTCACTGCTGAGACTGCACTCCATCCTGTCATCTGTGTCACTGTTAAAGATGTTGAAGAGCACCAGCTCCAGACAGACCCCTGAGGGACACCACTCATTGCTGCACCCACCTGGATGTAAAGCCGCTGACCACAGCCCTCTGGCTGCAACCATCCAACCAATTCTTTACCCTCCAAATAGTCCAGCCTTCGAACCCATTTCTCTCCAATTTAGAGATAAGAATCAATATAGAGATGACAGG
This sequence comes from Pavo muticus, assembly GCA_016647715.1. NCBI lineage: Eukaryota > Metazoa > Chordata > Aves > Galliformes > Phasianidae > Pavo > Pavo muticus. Next base: position 926,909 of record JACDJE010000204.1, read on the forward strand.
TATTTCCCACCTCCCAAAAGAATAAAAATATCAAATATAGAAGCATACGCAGCCTTGAATTAAGGGATCACCCACCAGATCTATGTTCTGCATGATGTCCTGGAAGGAGGGGTGGGTCCGGAATTGCTCGAACAGATCGCGCTTGTAGAGCAGCGCGTACACCAGGTTGGGGTTGTGGTGGAGGGAGTTGGTCAGGCAGGAGTTGATGATCTCCAGCATCATCCGGATCACCTCCTCAATCACATTCAGGTCTTGTGCCTGCAAGAAAGGAATAAAGGTGCCCTTTTCCATTGTAAAATACGTTGGGTAATAAGGACAGTTCACAGGGACTATTAGTAACAGAGCTATTGGCTGGTCAGTGTCTCAATGGTGACCTAATCCAGCATGCCTGACTATTGGCAAAGAGACCAGTTTTCTCCCGAAATCACCAAAATTTTATCTGAAATGCACTGTGCTCAGCCTCATAGCTTGCTTCTCTCAACAGGAGCCACTGGCTCATCCCAGTGAGCAAATATTGTAACCAAATTTATTGAAGGTTAAGCAAACTTGGTCTTCCAACATATCAGTACACATTTAATTCAACACATCTTCTGTTTAGTCCCTATTAGGGAGGAACAGGGTCCCTACACCACATCAAACACCAGGCTGTGAGACCCTACAGGTCTGGCAGAAGTGTGAATCACACCAACAGCTGAGTTTTTCTGTGTGGTAGAAGCACTGAAACCACTAGCATCTACACTTACTGCCTGCAAAGCAGTCATTTCCTGAGTTATCAGAAGGCACTTAAATACCTGGTAATGAGGCCATACTTGTGACAGATTTCTGTTGGACTCACAGAAACATTAGGATTGGGAAAAACCTCTGCAGTCATCAACTCAAACCCCAACCCATCCCCTCTATGCCCGCTTTGACAATTGCTCAGCAATGAAGTCTGCCTAACTGTGGAGGTTACAGATTCCTTCCTGAATGTGAGGATCTCCTTTTTCAAGACTCAGCCTCAACCCTGGAATTACTGCTGTGCTGACACTAACAATAGTGGCAGAAACCCTCACAACCCAATCACTGCAGCTACTTCACCCGTCCATGGCACTGCATTCTCCTTTGACTGAAGCAGTTCAGAACATAGGTGGGTCCTCTGTAACCTTCTACTTTGAGTGCTGTGAAACAGCATCTCACTTAGATGCCATGAAATGCAAATAATGCAAAGTACCGGACAAAACCTGGAACAGCTGCTTCAGCTGGAATCTGAAGAAACACCAAGATCTGCTTAACTCACTGGTCGAGCAGCATCTGCCCATCGACTTGAATTTATTTCACAATATAGTATGTTATGGTGGCTTTTAAAAAGCTCTGAGCAGTGCCTTATCTCACTTTTCAGTGCAGCAGGATGACCCAGTGACTGAGATACTATCCCAAAATGCATAGGATGTGTACAAATCCTACAACCCTGTGTATCTCCCCTACACAATGGGAATACAAAGCAGGGATGCTTCCCAAAATCACCAGGTTGGCATCACATGCACATACGAGAAGAGAAACTCTCCCACCACTGTGGCACAGGCGCTCCACAAGCATGTGAAACCAGATGTTAAAGTTAAAAGGATGCCTCCCTTCACTGAAGGCTTTACTTAGGTGGCTGTAAGGTCACTCAAAGCTGTCCAGCCATCCCTCTGGTCTAAGAGCAACTTACACAAGGAATGGGATTTGCTAAGAATGAGCCTCAAGAAGACAGACGTGGGACTGAATCTCAGCATCCCTTGTCTATTACCCGGAGAGCTCCACGCTCCAATAATTAGTGATTATAGGAGAATTTGCAAAGGCTTACAAGTTTTCAAAACAAGTGAAAACAAGCAGAAAGCCAAGGATGAGACAATGGAGAAATGCTGTAAGGGCAGATAAATGCCGCGTGCATTTGTTGCTCTGCATCTGCAGTATCAGGGAATGACACCTCCACATGCAGACGCGGCACCAGGACAGATAGAAAGAAGGTTACAAAAACATCTCACCCTCGGAGAGAAAAAAAGTTTATCGCCCTGCAGATTGACTCCCAGAGCAGCTGAGCACAGCTGAAATGCAGAATGTGGACGGCCAAGGTATCGGCACAACAACTCTGCAGGAGTATTGCTTTTGGACTACACAGGCTGCTATAGGAAAAGCCAGATACTGATGTTGGAGAGGACAGGCAGATGAGTTTCTATCTATTAAGCAGCAGTTAGAAGTAGAGGCACTTTCCCATTGCTTATCATCGACGAATTCATTGTGCCATTCACATTGCAAATAATTGCAGCATTCCTTTAACAAACAGCTCTCAGGATGATGCCTCCATCAACAGCAATGAGTGCAAGTCCGCTCCAGTTTTTTTTGTTTATGCCTATAGAGATAATTATGTCCATCATTACAAGAAATGTGGAAGCCGAGGGCTGGTTGCTGACATTCTCAGATGGAAGCCCAAAAGAAATGTAAATTGCCATCCGAGATGGAACCCTTCAAAAGAATGGGAAGGAGATGCAGGCGCAGCACTGCCATTATTGTAGGTAACTGCAGATAGCCCCTCATGTTTCCTCTTCTGGGTAGAAATTAAATGTAATCACAATCGCTTTCTGCAAATATCCCCATTTTCCAACAGAAGGAGCCAGGCAAAAGGCAGAAGCCTGCTCGTGTCCTGGCTGCACGTGGAACCAGGCAGCAGCCACAGGCAGAGAGCAGCCTCACCAATGGCTGTGTCTCTGGATTACTGTTCCAACTGTGCTGTTACATCCCCGTTATATCCCCATCCCAGATAAAGATGAGACAGGTCTTTAGTCCTGGGCTGCCCGTGTCTCTTTGTTAGAGCAAAAAGGAACAAAGAAGTGACGGTGGCAGCCTGGAAACAGGCTGACAGAATACAGAGGGAAACACAACGAGGGCAGAAATGAGAAATGTAATCTGCAAAATAAACCCCAAAAAAACAAAACCCAAGACCCAAAAATGTGAGTTTGATAAACACTAACAAGAAACGCACAGATTGGATGCACAAAGCTAAGGCAACCCCTGGGGAGAGCTGGAGCATCCTGAAATGTCAGTGCTGTCCTTACCGAAATACAATAAAGAGGTAATGATGCCCTGATTCCAGAGAATTCAAATGCAACTCTCCAGCTTCTCAGTGTTAACCGTTCTTAGGAGGAAAAAGGAGAGCTGTCTTATGTGGCATTCAGGTTGGTTTTGGCAGACTGCTCGTGGCAGTGCTGCCACGTCAATGAGAGAATGCAGAGAGGAAAGGTGAAATGAAGGTTGCAGCCTTTCAGTGAATGCCCTTCTCCGGTTCCACGACAACAGATGTAATATTTAAATGAGATTCTGTCCTCTCTATTTCAGTGGCTTATATAATCAGCACTATAGTCTCGGTTTGTTTATGTCAAACCGAGACAACTTTTGGCCATAATGTTAAGTGGTGGGAATGTTAGGTATTGAGAGAGAAAAATCAGGGCTTGCATGGAATATACCCTCAAAAATGAACTCAGTTTTGTCAATCCATCCCATTTGCAGCAGGAAAGTATCAAGCTGTTTCTGAGGACACGCAGGTACCTGAGTGAAGGTGCAACTCAGCAACTCTTTTATAAGAACAACCCATGCAATTTCGTTGTTCTGGCTCCTTTATGGGCAGTCTGTAGCCAGCCCACTGCTCAGCACCCGGCTACTTCTTCACCTCTTCTTCCTTTCGTGCACTTGCTCTTTCAAATCCCAGTCCTAAAACTCTTCACACTGGAATACTTTAATTGATCCCCAGTAAATCAGGCTCCCAAGTTTCTAGACATTGGCCTAGAATGCTGTGTTTCCTAAGCTATTCAGTTAGTAAGCCTTCTCTACTTTCAAAGGAAAGACCAAGCACTCATACAGACCCTAAATGATGACACGGCACTGAAGTGATGGAGAGACTCAGACTTTGGCATTTTTCTTAGACTGGGATTCAGTAAGGCAACTGCAGGAGATGTTTTATGCTGGAGAACTATAGATAGTCCTGCTTTCTAGCATTTCATCCCAGCCCAGCATCTGGGCTTTTGATTCCAAACTCCATTTTTGGGAACATCCCATCTAATCCCAGTGCTGAATTCCATGCTGGAAAGCCAAGGGTTGGCAAGCTTCCTTCTCCAGTGATTTGCAGATGCCAAAATGACAAATCATAAGGTCCTGTAAAACCTGGGAGGCAACAACCACTAGGAAAGATGACAGTGATGATATTCATACTGTAGAAAATTCATGTTGAACCTGTGAATCTGTATTGTTCTCAAATCACGTTTGAAATAAGGCGAAGCCTTCTGGCTGCTGAAAGGAAATGTTCTCCCTAAAAATTTTCTGCTTCTCCTTGGAATGAAGCAGGTGAGGGACACAGTTAGTGGGCTACGTGGGGATGGGCTGGGGTTGGGCCTGGTGATCCTGGAAGTCTCCTCCAGCCTTCATGATTCTGTGGTTCTACGATTCAGTATTCCCTAGAGGTGTGTGAAGATGCTGTTTAGCCTGACTGGTAGAACGGGAAAGGATGAGTTTCACGTGAAACCCCACCTCCACCATCCGAGGGCAGGCAGATAATTGTGATACAGGCTTTAATTAACAGAACCTGTCTATCCTGAGCAGAGTTCATGGACTTTAAATAAGTTACTCAGATGAAAAAGTTTCTTATTCCAGCGCTCCACATCCAGCATAGCTGTAAATTGTCACCAGGAGAGCTGTTGGGAGGTTTTATGCAATAACTACTGCTACGTGAACTGAAACTCCAACACTTCCTAATTTGCTCTTTAAATTGCATGGCAGGTCTTATGTAATGCTCACATCAAGTCTCATATCTTTGCATTTAATACGTAAGCTTTACTTAATGAACTCCCTAGACCTAAAAGCTTGCTCCTTGAAGATGACTACTGATGAACCTCTTGGAAGCAAGTGATTCTCCAAAAAGGAACACCCCCCATTTTTTGCGTTATTACCCTATTACGTGATATTGAGTTGAAGTGCAGAAGCCCTTATTTCTATCAGGACGAAGACAGAAAAACATAACATCTTGGAAAAAGGCAGCAAAGACCAATTAACAACTCCAACCAAACAGTTTCCACATTTTTCCTTCACACCTCCCAAACCCTCCTCTGTACAGTATAAGCAGTTACAGGAATGTAACGCATCCAGCAGATCCTTGCAGCCTCTTTGTTTATGCATCATCTCTGACTATATCCTATAATATCAACTACATTCTTCACCCTTGCTACTATACTAGGCAGTGGCAACTACGGCACTCACTGCAACACATACATCTAAGAGTGTGTTTCTAATGAACCAATCGCTGTCATTCAAGAAAATCACTCCCTGCTACAGGCCTCTCTTTGGTGTCTAATTTAATTGAGAAAGCATAAAAACAAACCTCACCAGAGCTGTCAACTGCAAAGAAGCCAAATTTAGAAATTCTGCACTGGTTCCTCGCTGATTAAATACTATGGTTCAGCATCTTTGCTATGACATAGAAAAAACATCACTGCCTTCTACATATGGCAGTTGTGCCCCACCCAAAGTACCACTCTGAGCAATCCTGACTCTGCTTATGAGCAGAAACTTCACTGAGACAATGGCATGCACAAAAATAACCACGGACTGCACCAAGTTTTCATACTAATCCAAGTGGAAAACCGCTCACTGTTTTGCCTGATAACTCACACTGCCGTCAGCAGCCCAAGACCTCTGCCTTTTTTGCCTTCAGGGTGGAATTGCTATGGAGAAGGCACGTAAAACGTCTGGTGATGGTGCACTGCTCTTTGTATGTTGTACTTCCCTAAGCGTTAAGAAGTGCACAACACAAATTTCAGGTCCCTAATTAACACTGAGACCCAGCACACCCAAACTGTTTTAAGACTGGGAACATAACAACGCAGTTGGAAGAGTAATCCAGATACGTAATCATCGATGAGGCTACTTCACATTCATCCTGCACTCAGACTAAGTCACTGTCAGCAAATACTTTGAAAATGTATAATAAAGATGTAAGAAACTGATCATATTAAAAGAAACAGGACGTGGGTAGTGGGTGCGTTGGGGATGGGCTGATGGTTGGACTTGGTGATCTTCAGAGTTTCCTTCCAACCTGAATGAGCCAATGATTCTGTGTTAAATGCTGTTTTTACCACATTCCATCTTACTGTCAGAGAGCACTCCTCTGGACATGGGATGTGGGCCCTGCATCAATTCTGATCACACAGGAGCTGACGAGCAGTGCTCAGCATCCTGCTCATGGTCTGCATGCACATAGCAGCCACAGCATCAGTGCTGAAAAATGGACCTTATAACCGAGACTAGGAAAAGCTAAAACCCACGGAACGTAATTCCAGCAGCTTGTGCACACAGGTACCAATTTAAAAACCAAAATATAATCAACAGATGACATTTTTCAGAAGCTGAAGCAAAAACAATCATAATAGAAATATGGAGAAAAAAAATACACTGTCCAACAAAATACAATTTCCTGAAATATTTATGAAGACTTTTCTATTTTGGGACAAAATTGAATTTTGTGCAGCCTGGTTTGTTATGCACAGTAGCGACAGACATAGATAAGACAAGAGACAAAGTCTCACGTAATGGGAAAACCTGCAACTCTTTCTTCAGATGCCAGCTTTTGGTTTTCTCTGCAATGCATATGCCCCTAATTTCTCTACCAGTGCTGTGAATGAGCTGCTGATGGGTAATTTGAAGACTTTTCTTTAGGTTGGTTCTTGTTTTACAGAATGTGATGGTTGCGTTCTTGTTCTGTAGAACGGGTTGGTTGGTTCTTGTTCTATAGAATAGGATGGTTGGGTTTTGGTCCATAGAATAGGAAGGTTGGTTTCTGTTCTACAGAATAGGATGGCTGGTTGTCGTATGGAACGGGATGGTTGGGTTTTGTTCTATAGAATGGGAGGGTTGGGTTTTGTTGTAGAATGGCAGGTTATAGGATGGTTTGTTCTCATTCTACAGAATAGGATGGTTTGGTTTTATTCTATAGAACAGGATGGTTGGGTTTAGTTCCACAGAATAGGATGATTGGGTTTTGCTCTACAGAACAGGACAGTTGGTTCTTGTCCTTAGCAAACCAATTCTCTAAGATCAAGTGTTTGTGTAATGCTCATAAATGCTCGAGTGCAGCAGACTCTGTACGCTATGTACCAGTGCTATTTCAAGAAAAACGAGGCAGAACACCGCGTCTCTGGAGATGTCCTATTCTTCAGTGGCAGCCCACAGCTCACTCCGCTTCGGCTCAAGCCTAAGTATGTACAAGAGCTGTACATACCTCCACCACATTCCAGTAACGCATCTGAATGGCAATAAAAACAATCCTACACCTCTCCACTTTGGAGGGAAGCAGTGCAGCCACATACATCTCCCAGCAGAGCAGGGGATCAGAACACAGCATGACTGAACAAAGGTCGCCTATCAGAGCCTTTTCTCTTTATGAACATTTTAAAAGATGTTTCCCTGAAGCGGCCTGATGTTTGGTATTTCACTGGGAGAAGGCTGACTGTCAGCTTTTTTCTTCTTTACATTTCCTTGCCTTTAAGAAGTTAGGAAAAAGAAATAAGTTGGCATTTATGTCCACTAAGCAACAACAATAATGAATCAACCTCCTGTTGTTGCTTTAAAATTAAAGTTGCAGAGTTAAATGCTCCAAAGGCAGATACCACGATAACGAGAGAAAACGTAGGCCTTCCTTTATCCCAATGGGTGCATGTGTTAATATGCAATTTAATTACAAATTTGTGCAACTATAATCACATAGAGTCTGTAAAGTGCTGTATTTTTACTCGCCATATCATGTTAAGAATTGTTACTTCCTGTCCAATTTCTGTATTCTTCTTCACTTCACACCAAGACCATCTTTCAGTGTCACTGACTAATTCCTTCCAAAGAATTCTACTTTCCTTCACACCATCATTTGGTCCCTTAGCAATTAAATAGTGTGACATTAAAGGTGATATTAACATCAGCCCCTCAGCTAGACAGAGGACAGATACATTTCCAGTTGATGAGATTGTGTTAAATAAATTGATTTTTTCATTATTACTGCTTTTTAAAGCAACAATAACCAACCAAAAACGGAACGGTTACTCCAGATGTGTGCCCATAAAATAAGAAGAAAAGTGGATGGAAATAGGAGGTGAGACATCAAAAAGTTGCAGTGCTTCCCCGGTGTCTCACATAGAAAAAAAGTAATATAAAATAACTCCAATTAGCATTTAGTACTGAAGAGCCTGAAAGGGTTTGAGCAGATTTCCCTCTGTGTCCATTTCCTGCCCTTTACAAGGCTGAATATTTAAAAACAGAATTACTGGGATGTTTGTAACATATGGAAACATACTTCTGGTTTTTAAGCATTACGTTTTTACATTTTTCAATCAAAACCTTGCTGGAGAAGCACTAAACATTTGGTTTACAACATTGCTGAAATACATCGAAGCCACAGAAATAAATTCTGCTCCTTCCAAAAACACTTTGGAGAACCATTGAGCTCCATTTCTCTTCTTGTTGGTGGATGTTTGACAAAGCCCAACACTACAAACCACAGCTTCTCCTGAAAAGCTCTGCACGACCCACGTGTGTGAAGCACTTGGCTTTCCCCAAATGGATGAGGCTATCCATAGGTCTGCTCCAAACCTTTCCTCCTCTGCTTTTTGGCAGCAGGAAAACCACTTGAAGACCGTATCAATAATGATAAATAAAAATAAAAGATGAAGATGTTCTGAAGACTAGTAGTTACTGTTTTTCATCTAAGCACATCAAAATTCTCCATCAGTCTGAACAGACCCAATGTTGTCTTACACAGGAGTAATAAGTGTTATTTACAGAAAGGCTTGTGAGGTCTTTCTTAATGGTGAGACATTGGAGCTACAGCTGGTGCTGCATCCTACCTCAGACCAAATGCGACACAAACGGATGCACAGTGGAAAATCAGCACACAGAATTCTACTCATCCATTTTGGGAGGGATGAAGGGACCCTGGAATTGTGCTCTTCCATTTCTAAACCAAACTCTAGCAATGTCTTCAGCTATGGTCATAGAATCACAGAATTGAGGTTGGAAAAGACTTCCGAGATCCCCAACCAACCCCACCATGCCCACTGACCATGTCCCCAAGTGCCACATCTCCACGGTTCTGGAACATCTCCAGGGATGGGGGGTCCACCACCTCCCTGGGCAGCCCATGCCACTTTCTGTTTTATGAATGCTCACTGAATTGGCCTTTCCAAAACATTTATTCTGAGTACAAACAGACAACTACTATCATTTACACCCTTTGCTGCAACATAGCAGCAATGCCCCAGAACTTTACCTAGAGGTTCTTCCCACTTCTTCCAGTTTTGTTCTCATCTCATAGATCTGAACAATGAAAGATTTTTTAATCAGGTGACTGTAAGATGCTGCTGCAACACTGAACATTCTAAAATCAATACAGATAGTGATGCTCATCCTCATTTTCCCAGGTGTTGAGGGGTCCTAAGTGAAATAACACTTAATGCCATCTGCGCACGTAACTCAATAGCAGATACCAATGAGACTACGGTGGAACTCCATACAAGGAACCAAAAGCATCTTTTTGCATCAGCAAAGAACAACGTATTTGCCCCCAGATCCTTCAAGCACGTTATCAAAAAGATACAGTGATGAAAAAACTGTAAAAAATAATAGTTGTTCCTACTAACATTAGGAAGTTTAGTCAGACTGAACTTCACTACCACGTTCAGCACAGGACTTCAAGGCAGTTTGTTCTCTCTGTTTAAGGACAATTTACACAGCTTTTTTTTTTCAGGAAAGTTTTCAATTCGTTTTAAGAAAAGAACTGACAAAGAATTGAGACAGAACTGCAGAAATTTGCAGTTACTTTAGATTGGGGTTTGGTTGGTGATTTCAGACTATTCTGAAATGACTATTTTTGATGGTATAAAAATAGGGGAATCAGGTAGGAGAAATATTCCTTAAACTAAATGTACTTCATTTGAAGGAGGGTATGACTAATATTTAGAAAATGTATTTATAGCCTCTGGCTCGATAATAGAGTGGGGACAGGCATACCCAAGAATAACCTGATATGGAAAGTGTCACTTTTGCCCATGAGCCACTAGCTCAGAGTGATCAAAAAGAAGGTAAGTTGGTACAAAACAGGATTGTCTTCTTACTCAGTACAGCCTAAACTGCTGGAACCCACCCCCAAAAACATTACGATGGGATACTGGTTTACCATGTATCACACCTCAACAACAGCCTAAAAACCATTTTCTTGTCCAATTGTATTTGAGGCTTGTTAAAGTAGACAACAAAAAAATCTAGAAACGTACACCAAGATGAAGCTGTTCCATCCATTAACTATGCATGTTAATGGGGAAGGTTTGGATTGGATATCAAGGGGAAGTTCTTTACAGAGAGAGTGGTGAGGTGCTGGAACAGCTGCCCAGAGAGGCTGTGGATGCCCCGTCCCTGGAGGTGTTCAAGGCCAGGTTGGGGATGGGACCCTGGGCAGCCTGGCCTAGTATTAAATGGGGAGGTTGGTGGCCCTGCCTGTGGCAGGGGGGAGAGAGGTGGAACTTGATGATCCTTGAGGTCTCTCCCAACCCAGGCCATTCTGTGATCACATGATTCTACGACTAATGAAAACAAACAAACAAAAAAACCTTACGAAGTTACTTAATGACATACAATAATTGAGAAAATAGAGACAAAAATGGCATTGAAGAGACTTGGGCAGTGCTGTTGGTGAAAACTGGGTGGCTTCTGAGTTAGGAGAAAAGAAGTGGCTTAGCTTTTCTTTTTCAGTATTGATGAAATATGGGCAGATCTCAATTAGGAATCTTAATTTAGTTTGCTAAAAGTTTTCCATGCTGCCATGGGTACACTCAATTCCACAGCTCAACAAGTCACACACGTTTTGTCTGTTCACAGCAGTTACCATAAGGCAGTATTTTTACAGGCTACCAGCTGAATAACGCTAATTGCATCACGCTAACTCCATTACAACTGACCAGTTTATTTGGAAGTGGGTTTAATTTCATTTCTGCATCATTACTGAAGTTATCAGATGATCCCAGGGAAGATGTTCAATCTCTTTGCAGTAGCACACAGTTACTGGAGAGCGCTTGTGGCTGCTGGTGGGGTTCTGCATCAAACTACTTCTATAGGTAGTTAAAAAATTAATGTGTGCCACGTGCTGGATAGGCTGAAATCACTCATTTGTTTCATGTTACCCTTTGTCCAAAAAAGTCTGCAACACGAGACACCATGGCCTCACCTGGAATCCCAAACTCTTACATGGAATGATCGGTTTGGTTAGTGTCAGGAGTTATATGGCCACGTAATGGTACACACACATCGTGGACGAAAGGCTTTAGCCCACAGTTATTAATATTATGCACTTCTAGAACACTGATTTTGCTTTGGTTGCTCCACTGCATGCACTGACTGTAAGGCTCGCCTCATTCTTTGGCTCTATGGCACTACCAGCTTTCATCCACTGTAACGACATTCAGAAAACCCAGGGACTAGGGATTTGTTACATTTATGAGAGCCAATCCTGCAGCTCACAGACCTGGTTTAACTATTCTTCAGCAATCCCAAATTCCTAAGATAAAAATGGAGACCCCTCTTGTACAAGTCTATTTCTTCCCAAGGAGGAAAGGAAATAGGGAAACCTTTCAACGTCTCTTCAATATCATGTACAGGAAGGAGATTAGTTTGGTTCTCTGCTAAAGAACCTAAAACGAAGGATTATTTCTGAAGTACTCACAGCTTTGAAGATGATCAACTGTAATAACAAGATACGAGTTACAAAAAAATCCTTTTTCTTGAAACCACTTTGGTAATAGTGCTTTTTAATAACCCTCTTAATGGCCGCATTAGAAGGACCCCAACTGAAGTCATTCATCCCACATAAAACAAACATTGCTTTTTCTTCTTAGCCGTGTTTTACAAGCTGCATTATTTCCAGATGACGCTGGAGGGGCCCAAGAGTTTCAAGAATTAATGCTTAAACAGACAGCTGCTTTCTATTTGCCATGTAAATCGAGGATAAATCAAAGAGGAATCTAAATATTGGGCTTCATTTGGTCCATTACAGAGTGCTGACTGAGGAGGATACGAAAAAGAAACAGAAAAATCTCATCACACAAATGCAAAATTTACTTCTCGTTACTAATTCCAGGGAATCACAGAATCACAGAATGGCCTGTGTTGAAAAGGTCCACAGTGATCATCTAGTTTCAACCCCCTGCTATGGGCAGGATCGCCAACCACCAGCCCAGGCTGCCCAGAGCCACATCCAGCCTGGCCTTGAATGCCTCCAGGGATGGGGCATCCACAACCTCCCTGGGCAACCTGTTCCCAACATGTGCAGCACTCCAAGGCTCCATGTAACACTGCTCTGCACAGCAGGTAATGCTAACGAGGTTGGGAAGGAGCCAGGGAAGGAGTCACTGCACCACCATGCATTGCTGCTGCAAACACAGCTTGCTGCATTCTCATTCTGCATGTTTTCCCTTTGGATCACCAACATGCACTCATTTCTATACCCAACTAACAAAGAATCAACAAATTCTGGACAGAGTTTACAGGATGGCTCTTCAGACATTTAAAGGAGCGTGTTTGTGAGCATTATGGAAAGCCCAGCTGCACTGCATTGCTTCCAGCGCTGACATCTTTGCGAAGTGCTGTTTTAGTGATAATCCTGCGTGGGAAATAAAGACATCAGCACAAAAATAGGGAATTGCTAGAATTTTTCCTAACTTCTTTAAGCTTCATCCGGATGGAGTTCGGGCTCCCACTGCCACAAAGCCCTGGCCCCTGTGTTGTGTTAGATGATGCTGAAACAGAAAACTAATTAAAACTATGGAGCCAAATACACACCAAAGCCCCAAGGGACGATGCACGTCAAGCTATTTGAAACTGAAATTGTTCCTACCACTGACTTGTCCACTTTTTTTTTTCCTTTTCTTTACATTCGTGTCTTAAAAAAATGAAATTGGGAGAAACCATTGATATGCATACCTAAATCACTTTATATGGAAAGAAGCAACTTTCTCCATTATTTTACTACCACTTTTCTTGTTAAGTTAAACTTAAATTTTGTGGACTGTGCTTTCATTGAACCTAAGAAAGCCATAAACAAAACGGAGTGGATTTTTCCTATTTTTTTGTATTGGAAAATACTGGAGATCCTTATGGACAGGGGAAACTCGACAGAGGTGTATTCCAAAGCTGTAATTGTTTCTATGAAAATAAAGCTCTTGTTCTTCCTCTGGCTTCTTCCTGCACCTGAACTGCACTGCACACTCTTTATAGGGGCTTTCTGTCTTACAGGACCATGAAATTGATCTGGCCTTATAATGAAATAACTTGCTCTTTTCTTATTAAAACCCAGGAAATTTCAGCAAGAACAATATAAAGTCAGTTCCTTATTGGGGTTCACAGCAAAAATACCCACGGCTTTGGTGTATGCCAGAGGGCTATGAGCTGCAGAGCCATGAGGGGCTATAGGGCCACGAGGGGCTGTAGGGCCATGAGGGGTTGCAGGGCCACGAAGGGCTGTAGGGCCATGAGGGGCTGCAGGGCCACAAAGGGCTGTAGTGCCATGAGGGGCTGCAGGACTACGAGGGGCTGCAGGACCACGAGGTTCAAACACTGAGAAATTAAGATTTCTTTAGCTCCATGCTTGGGCAGTGGTCAAACAGATAGAAAAAGAGAAAATCTTTCAGCCAACATAGAATCCATGACTCCCTGATGTCATCTCAGTTCCCAGCTCCTTCACTCCTCAATGTTCCTTACGGCATTCTTGCAGTAATATAAATGCAAGCAAACAACTGTTCTTACGGACAACATAAACATGGGCTTTCAGAAGCAGAGTATCCTTCAGCAAATGACATCTTGCTGCCACTGTTATTTAGACAATTGACTGTGCCTCAGACTGAGCTGCAATGTGAGCAATTTGGGGAAAAAAGGCATGCATTCTTTTCTCAAAATACAGGCAATAAACTGCCGTGATTTTATTATCCCCTAAAGCAATCTTTCCAGTTGCTGTCCTTCTCCTCCCCTCCCTAGCTACATCATAAAAAGGAGAAAGGGAGTTCTTCCTCAGCAGTGCTCCAGAAAGGGCAGTTTTCAGCTGTATCCACCTGCGAGGGGATGGACTGATGGTTGGACTTGATGATCTTAGTGGTCTTTTCCAACCTTAGTGATTCTATGAGTTTCTGAAGTCAGTGTTAAAGGTGTCTGCCCTATTCTCGAGGTATCTGGACAGGACTTGGCTGACCAAGAGCCCACGGTGCCTCTAAGCGTGGTGACTGCAGACCGTTCTGTGACACTGCACAGAATGAAGTGAGCTTGGACATGCAGCTATTAAAGCCATCACCTCCACCAACACAGCCTCCCTTTGCCTGAAAACCCATAGCTTTTCAGGGCAGATCAGTGCGAGACCAAAGGAGGAGTCTGAATGTGCAGCAGTGTAATAGCTTAAGCTGGAAACGGAGGTTAATCACCTCTGAGCAATGCAGCCCCAGAGCCTTATCAATCCCAGAAATCAGGAACACTGAACGCATCCCAAATATGTGGCTCCTCACAGCTGTGGCCCTACATCATCAAATCCTCCTCAAGTTACCCAAAGGCTCTGGGGCATTCCCATGTTCATGCCGATGCAGACAGAAGAGCTTTAAGCAGCGTGGGTCACCTTACAGGACAAACAGCAGCAGCATCCCCTGCCTCAAACACAGAGCAGAGAGGGGTTCTCGCTGAGAGCAAAGCTGCTGATAAACGGAGGGTCAGCTCCTGGGAGAGAAACCACAGCCCTGCAATCAGCAGTGCTGCAAGGAGCTCCGTGTGAATTAAGGCATCATCAGCAGACAGAATACACTGATCTGCTCCCTGAATCACAGCATGCCTCCAGTTTTCATGGTAGTGTCAGCACTAGCAACTAGAAGATGCAGGTTAAGAAACCTGGGTAGTTGAATTCATGTTATCAAACCATTTCATCAAATTACCTTTGTTGGTACTCATGTGCTAGAGCACTATGATACATCATGTGTCAGAGAGCCCCGTCCTGGAATACGCATTAACACCCAAAATAAAACAGCTGTTTGCATTTTCAATCTCAAAAACTGGGAGTAACTGATAGATCAGGACAACTTTTTCAGACAGTGTTCCAGAGAAACTTCAAAGGAGTACAGAACAAACACACTTGGGTAGTACAAGAACATATTATTTGAATCCTTGGAAGAGCCCTCCTTCTAACGAAGGCAGAGATTTTCCAAAAGCCCATGCAATTAAATCACAGAATTGTTGCCTATTTGTGGGCACTGGCTTAGCAAACTGAAAGGAGTGCAGTATGCATACAGCATCCAGAGCATACTGATGTGATCCACGGACGCAGTATCAAGCAGAGGCTCACTGGGAATTGTTTTCAATCATTTTCAGGCATTCTAACACACTGTAGATGCCAAAGCCTTGTTCTTAAAAATGTTTCTAACTGTATGATTTAAATACCCTGCAATATAAATGGCTTGAAATCTGCACGCTGACAGGGTGCCTCCCAGCTCTCAGGAGCTGTGGTTTTGTTTTGCCATCTGTGTCATTTTTTTTCAGACGTTACATCATTTATGCAGGTTCTTGTGCGTTGGAGTTGGTGGTTACTGAGCTGTCACACGTTTTGATAAATCTCTGAGGGTTTATGGATGTACCTCTTGTATTTTGGAGCGCCTACTACAACATGAAGCTCAATACTTACATAGTCAGGAAGTGGAGAGTCATTGGAATCAAGGGAACCTCTCAAAGACTGCGTGGCTTGTTCCAGCACTTTGTTGTGCTTTTTAGACAGCAGAGAAAACAAACTGGAGGAGAGAAAAAAAAAACATAGAAATAAATTCACAGTAATGGTCTGCAATAGATAAAGCAATCAGAAGAGATGCTTTACTATGTGCATTAACCTGAATGTGGAGATTTTTTAAATGCAATGTGTAATAGTTACATGTATGTGTCTATATCGACACACCTGAGTTAAGCAGCAGCAGAATTTGAATTGGAGCTATTCTATAAAATAAATGATATAAAGATCATCGTGTGTTCAATGCTAAGTTCTTTAACATCAAACTTTAATGGTACACACATAATCCACCAGGGTGGATTTGTTAAAATCTATTTTTAAAACACAGCATCATACAGAATGTATTTATTGTCCTTAATAAGCTCGAGTATTTTTCAGTTCAATAACCTGACTGCTCAGGATAGGAAGAATCCCAGTATGTGTCCAAGCCTTGGTTATTTGGAGGCTGAGATTTTGCATTTTAGTAATACACATTGTTTTCAAATTCATCTCAGCTCAAGTCCAGGAATAAAGCCTTCCATTAGCTTTATAAATAACCTGTGTGAAACCAGAGGTCCATATGCAAACAGGGAAATAAACAATATTTCATGCACTTTGAAAAAAAAACCCCACCCATAGCAATGGCTTTTTTCTGAATTCTACTTGTCTGACAAAACAAGCAATCCCAAGTCACCGAGATGGACTTTCACTGTAAGACACCATAAGACAGAATACTCAAAATCAAAGGTGAGCACTCAGGACCGCATCGGGCTCTCCTAGGATGATTCTGTTGGTTCTCTGAGGGTAAGAAAACTGTTTCAATGAAAATGAAAGAAACCACCAACAACATTCACTCATGTCCAAAAGAGCATTGCTGCTTGGGGTTGGTGACGTTGCTCTTAGGACAAGCATCAGCAGCAGACTCTGTGCTCACCAGATTCAGCTAGAAAGGATTCAAGCCAGTTTAATAAATAAAGAAGAGGCAAAATACTGCCCCAGTGTTATATTCTTGATAGCCAGTGCCTCTTGGAACAGGAGGGCAACTTCAGTGCTCTCAGATGCTCTCAGGGCTTTGAGGAAGCCCTTTGTTTTCAACTTCAAATACAACACTGATGTCAAGTCCCTTGCAGCCTTAGATAAGAGATACTGATAGCAGATATCAGTGCTTGTTCTCCCTCCTTGCTAGCCAAGAGTTTCAGGAGAAAGCTTTTCCAGCACTTCTCAGAGCCGCAAGGAATTATTTTGCTTCTGAAGCTCAGATCTTCTATCTTGAGAGCCAGCTCAATAAATTCCACAATTTCTTGACACCTCTTCAGTCAGATACCTCTTAGAGCAGAATAACAGCTTACTTTGCAGCACTTAAGACATCTCACTAACCCCCGCAAGAGCCCTTTGGGACGTCACGCCATCCCCAAGGTTCAGCCAATGTCTCCTAGGGCCAGGAACAGCCGACACCGGGACCAGTGACGTTGGTGCTGGGCCTTGCTGGGATGGCGATAAGCTCAGCTGGACTGATAGGGAAGGAATGCAACTGTGCTCATTGTAAGGGCTGAGAAACATCTGGTGTTATTAGGATAATGTCATGTTCTTGACGTCATGAACACTGGAATCCTAGTTTTTCCTTCGTGCTGTCTAAGAAGGCCTTCACAAGAGGAATCGATCAAATGATGGAAGCCTAGAATGATGGATCCCTAGAATCACGGAATCTTAGGATGGTTGAGCTGGAATAGCTGGGACAAAACTCAGCCCTCCACTAATTCACAGCCATTAGCCAGAAACACCAAGTACTTGTTAAACAGGGAAGAAGCAATGCAGAAATAACTCATGAACAGGATTTCCATCTTCTCCCCTCCTGCACTCAGCTATTGCATTCACGGACTGAAATGCTTGCTCCAATCAAAATCTGGATTTGCAGACCGGTCCCTCTCCTGCACAGCAGTGCTGTGCTTTTAGGATCACCGGCAGTTCTGAAGGCTCAGATTACAGAGATGCTGCCATCAGCACCATCTAGTGCTGCGGAGGTGGAACAATCGGTTAAAGCCAACCTGGCGATGCTTACTGGGGACACAGCGAGATTAAACTTGGGGTTTGTCTGCTCCCGAAGTTTATTCCACAAAGAGGATGAAGACAGAATTGGATGAAATAGGATGCCCAGCAAGTAGTATTTTTCACCAAAGTGAATAAAGCGTTTTGGCTTTGCAGGCAATGTAAATACAAAACAAAACATTGGGATCAGATTTTGAATATTCAGTAAATCTGATGAGAAGAACGCACACACGTCAGTATTCTGCATTGAAATGGAACAGCAAAGAGCACATTCATCTTCTCTGGCAGAAATGGGAAAGAGAAGGAGAAAGAAAGACCACTTCTTTATACCTTATTTTTGCTGCTTCTTTTTTTAAATGGAAGTAAACCAGAGTGCTTGTTTGCTGCACAAGCAAGCCCTGAGTGGCTGGGCTCTATGTCTCAAGCAGCAGTGAGGGTTGAGCTCTGCTATACGTTCGTTGTCTTTGGCTCTGGGGCCTCCCCTTGCCAAGTTTTGCTTTCCTGCCACAGCTCATTGCCTTTGCAGCTGTGCTGAAGCACTTCTTTGTGGGATGGCTGCCCAGAATGCCAATATTCAGGTTAAAATAACCAGTTTTCTTCCTCACCAATGGCTTATCCTTTGGAGAGAACAGTTCCTTGGAGGGGTCACCCCAACAGGTTTTTGAAGTATCAGCACGGCGTTACTCAGAACCCCCAGAAGTCATTTCACAAAGTTTAACTCATGGAGGTCTTTGATCGTGGACAAACATCGCCTTTTAAAGGTACTTAGTTTGTGATCCTCAGTGTATGGGAGGCTTAGGGATTATTTTTGATTCTTAAGACATGAAAAATGGAATTAAAAAGTGGAAAAAACGTTTTATGTAAGATCAAAGTTGTTCTCCCCATTACAGGGTAAGTGGGAGACCAGTGGCCATTCATGCACAGGTGGGAATTAAGAGTGTCTCCAAGGCTGGTATATATTCCAGATCAGCAAATTGTGGAGAAGCTGAGCCAACAAGGATGACTTCAGGCTGAAGGAAAACCTCAACACAGAATCACAGAATCATTCAGGTTGGAAAAGGCCTCCACGGTCCCCAAGCCCAACCCCAACCTACTCCACCATGCCCGCTGACCACGTCCCCAGGTGCCACATCTCCATGGTTCTTGAACATCTTGTTCTTCTGATCTTAGGAATTATTAAATCACTGATTTCTTAACTCCTTCTATAAAGATGAAACATTTCTTTCTAATTTAATACAAGGCTGAACCTCACCCACTAAGTGATTACGGACCGAACAGTAATGGCTGCTTAAATGCAAGTGATTTGATTATGTGCTATTTGCACACGTAATAAAATTCAAACCAGTAATACATGAACTTAACACTTTCAAAAAGTCAATTCCAAGCAGCCTGTGGATTCAAAAAAATGCAAATAATGGGAACTCACTGAACAACTTTCCTCTGGGTCCACCAAAAGCCACAAGCCAACAATCAATAAAAAATCCTAAGCATCTGCAATTTCTGCAGCAAATCTAATTCACAGCAGATTGAAGTAGCTTACAAACTCTGTTTCTCGTGTATAAAAAAAATAGATGAATGCATAAAATGAAGCTTTAAAAACAGTTTAAAAAAGATAAGGGAATTAAACTTTAAGGTTGAAGGTAAATCTGAAGACAGTGTTTGCCAGAAATTGGCTCGAGGAGAAAAAAAAAAAAGACAAAAACGATGATTAAATTTAATGATATTTTAATGCATATAAAAGACAAAATAAACAGGCTATTATTACTGGCGTTAGCAGATGAAAACAACAGATCTCTAGAGAACAATGCCAAAAAAAAGGGCATATGTCCTTTAATCGCTTCCATTACGCAAAGAACAAAAGGTCATATGCATTCAGTAATGGTGAGCAAGTTGTTTGCAGCAAAACAGTTACAGAATAGCTCACAAAGCCAGGCAATTAAGCCGACAGTCCTGTTAACTCCAAAATACAGGAGTAAAGAAGTAAAATGTACTGTAGATCTCCTTGTGGCCTCCCTGTGCTTATGATGAGCTTTTAAACAGGAGGGAGAGCCATTTCTTTACACGGTCTGATAGTGACAGGACAAGGATGAATGGTTTTAAACTAAAAGAGGGGAGAGGTGCAACTCCCACAGCAGGGCGATGGAAATATACGGGATCTCTAAGGTCCCCTCCAAACAAGGCTAGTCTATGACTCCGTGACCCAACACAATTACATGTCAGCTAATCCAGAGCACAATAATGGAACAGCAATCATGATATTCATTCTAAACAGCCCTTGCCAAGCTCACTCAGTAATGAGACTAGAAATAAAATACAGCGAGACGGTGCCATTATTGAAGCAGGTTTCTACATGTCATTTACATGACTTTGTTCCACGTCGGATTTTTTAGTGAGAAACTAGATTGACAAAAAGCAATATGGCGTGTTTTAAACAAAGGGGAAATCAGACACCTGAACACACTGAAAAATCCCCAAGTTTCCATCTTTAAGTAAGTTTTCCCAGTTGGGTTACATTCTTGGCCCCTCTAACTGCCAGCAGCTATTTAAGATTTGCCAATGTTGTTGAAATACTTACAGTGAGATAGAGATGATATCATTGATACATATCAGTGATAAAGAAATACTAAGGCTAAACTTTGTAAACTCATTGTAGGAACTTCAAATAAAGAGAAGAGAGCACTGTTAATTTTTTTCTTTGTCTTTCAATCATAGAATCACTGAGGTTGGAAAAAGGTCACTAAGATCATCAAGTCTAATGATAGACCCACCGCCAGAGGATCCTCTTTTGGATCTGAGAATACATGCATTTAGGTAATGCCCTACACATTGCTGCATCAGAAGAGCTGGAAAGAACATGGCAGCACAACTTCCACATTTCTGTACTGTTTTTCATACCACAAAATCTGATGAAAATTCTGGTCAGGCACCAGCAGGTGCTCAGGGAGGTGGTGGAGTCCCCATCCCTGGAGGTGTTCAAAGGCCATGGAGATGTGGCACATGGGGACGTGGTCAGTGGGCATGGCGGGGGAGGGTTGGGGTTGGGGATTTTGGAGGTTCTTTCCAACCCTTATGAGTGTAAAGTGCTACGAAAGATCAGACAACAACTCCTCTTGGGAAACATTTCAAATCAGTGACCCGTTCTTGGCGTACGGATCTGTGGCAGAGATGACCCATTTGGTGGCTCAGGATTACAATAGATCAGAGCTCCCACTGCTGAGAAAACATCAGATATCTGCTTAAACCCAAACAAGGGAAGGTTTGAAAGACGCACTGACAAAGGTGTATTCTATACATTCCAAGTACAGAATTACTAGAGAACTAAAGCACTGCTCGAAGTCTTTATTTGAAGCTTGAGATTTCACAAGTTCTGAATCTTCTCAGTCTCCCAGTTCAGAAGTAGACTGCAAATAAATGGAAAGCACACAAACACCAAACACTATCTGGAGATGGAAAAACAGTCCCACAGATCACAAAAATTGATGATGAATGTTCTCAGACATTTCATCAATACCCTGAGCTGTTCCACTCTTACACACGTGCCAAATGTATTATTGTTCTCAATTTTAAAGAATAAAACATAAGCCATAAACACTGAAACCTCACATTACGTAAGTAGTCCTTAAACAATAGGATTTTACAATGCCTGCAAGGATACCACAATTGTATTGGAAGACAAGCCCTGCATAGAGCAAGCCTTAAGAATGCCTTAGGTTTGAGACCTGAGGTCTAAAAGTTAAATCCATTCCCTAACTCATACATTTTAGGATCATCTCTTTGGCTCGACCCAATGTTTAATGTACTATAGCAAAAAGAGTGTTGTGACATAAAGATTGTACTTGTGTAATGACTACAATGTCCGAGAAAAGGACCTGACACAGAAGGTCACAGCAGAACAAAGGCATCACAGTGTCTCATATGAAATGCAATAAATTAGTGCTACATGGGAGGACCGTGCCCAGGCAAGTGCACCACTGGCACTTTGGCAGATGTTTGTGGACAATAGAGCAGTGATCTGTAACCACTTAAAGAACCAGGGCATGGGATAAATCCATTTAACATGAAGCAGAGTGGAGAGAAACCACCATGTCCCCAAATGCCCATGTCTTCTGAAGAGACCTTGAGGCATTTAGCATTTGAATTATCCAAACAGTAATGACACAAAAAGAAATAGTGAGAGAGGAGAGCCCTGGAGAGCCCAAGTGCCACGCAGGGCAGCTTTATCCATGGAGAGGCTCCCAGGTAAGAGGGACTGACTAATTAAGACACCAAATTGCTAGGCAGAAAGTAATAACATACTTTATTTTATACCTTCCTCACCAATCTGGTGGCCTTCTATGATGCAGTGGTGGCTTCACTGGACAAATGTAGATGGCATCTACCTGAACTTCTGCAAGGCCTCTGACATGGTTCCACACCACATCTTTATCTCTAAATTGGAGAGATGTGTATTGTTTGAAGGCTGGACTATTTGGTGGATAAGGAACTGGCTGGACGGTCACAGCCAAAGAGCTGCGATCAGTGGCTCTATATCCAGGTGGGTGCAGTGATGAGAGGTGTCCCACATGGCTTTGAATGAGGATGGTGCCCTTCAACATCTTTATCAGTGATGTAGATGATGGGATTGAGTGCACCCTCAGCAGTTTGCAGATGACGCCAAACTCACTGGTGCAGGTGACACAACAGAAGAGGGGGTGCCCATCCCTGGAGGTGCCTGAGGCCATGGATGGGGCCCTGGGCAGCCTCAGCAGGCAGGGGGCAACTAGACCACAGCAGGGGTGGGGCTGGATAACCTTTAAGGTCCCTTCCAAATCAAACCATTCTTTGATATGATTCTGTGAAATCCCAAAGCACCACAAATGATCTTAATGCAACCAGGGCAAACAAACTATTTCCACCCCATCTTCCCTATCAAACAGCAAGCATTACAGTCTTATAATTGTACAGTCCTAAACACAATCATAATAAATAGTTTCAAGATATCCTTGGTTCAGCACAAAAGTTTCTCATTAATTTTAGAGTATACCTCATCTTTCACTGTGAGCAGAGAGCTCTAAGTGAAGTGCTACAAAGATGTTTCAAATTCTGCCTCCCAGAGAGAGGAAGAAATGTTCTTATTAATAAAAGCAGAAAGGCATGCAGTCACCACGCACTTATGGCAAAAGCACATAAGCAAAATCAGAAGCTAAGTCGGAACAATTAATGGAGGCTTTGCATTAACAAACAGGATTTCCTGTTAAAATGGAATCTGAAAGACAAAGAGACTGGAAAAAAACATGGAAGCGAGGAATTCAATCTGATGAGACAAAAGTAAATATTTACTACAGTAACCCTCGAGTCTCATTTGCAGAGAATGTGAAATGTATTTTTCAGCTGAAGCCGTAAACTATTGGGCAGCTCATGGCCACTGTCCAATGAATGCTCCCATCGCTAAAGCAGTAAATCCTTCCCCTTTATACAGGTACAGATCATCTCATTCCATCTGGCATTCCAAACAGCATCACTGTACTTCTACATAAAGGATGGAAATGGGAGAGAATGAGGAGTACTACCTGGAAATAATTACATCTGACTAACTCTAAAATGAATTAAAGTATGAACTCAATAACCAGGCAGCAATCATAGAATCATAATCATAGACTCATAGACTGGCCTGGGTTGAGAAGAACCACAAAGATCATCTAGTTTCAACCCCCTGCTATGGGCAGGGTCGCCAACCACCAGCCCAGGCTCCCCAGAGCCACATCCAGCCTGGCCTTGAATGCCTCCAAGAATGGGGCATCCACAGCCTCCTTGGGCAACCTGTTCCAGTGCGTCACCACCCTCTGTGTGAAAAACTTCCTCCTAATATCTAACCTAAACCTCCCCTGTCTCAGTTTAAAACCATCCCCCCTTGTCTTATCACTATCCACCCTCATAAACAGCCGTTCCCCCTCCTGCTTATATGCTCCCTTCACGTACTGGAAGGCCGCAATGAGGTCTCCCTGGAGTCTTCTTTTCTCCAAGCTAAACAAGCCCAGTTCCCTCAACGTTTCCTCATAGGAGAGGTGCTCCAGCCCTCTGATCATCTTAGTCAATCTACAGACTGATTATAAGGTTCATTCATAGCTCAATATCCCTGAATTTGGCTCAGGGGTTTTAAGGCATCAGTGTATTTTCCTTTCCTTCCTTAGCTTGCCCTGTTAATATTTCATAAGAAAACTGAATGGACAGCAGGGTTCACATCTTTTCCATCCACTTGCTCTGCATTCAGTATAGGGAGTGCTCCATAGCAGCTGCAAGGAGACATTTGACTTCAATTAGGGCAGGGCAGTGTGGGTGAGCATTGGAGGAAACTGCTGGAGAAAGTCAAAGCGCAACTCCCACCCAAAAAGCAAAGACCCCGAATAACAAGATAACAAGAAAATTTAGAAGACTCAAACCAGGCATAGGTCGGACCACCAAGAAGTGCTTCCAAACCATCCTGGATGCAAAGATTGTCTCTTGCATAACAACGGGACCTTTTCTGTATTTCTTAAAACCCCAAAAGGCAGAAAATCAGACAGATTTCCGTAATTCTTCATAATAAAGTGTGTTTTTCATCTCCAAATCCATAAATATTTTGCATTTGCTTGAGTATTTGTGAAGCATTGGGATACTGAGCTCCATGGGATCTAAAGAAATCTGTAATTAAGAAAAGGAATATATTTTTGTCTTCTAAAAAGAGCTTAGAGGGGGCATACTTCGTGTGCCCTGAGGCCACGCAGGGATAAAGTGATAAAAAAGCAGTGAACAGGAGCGCATTCACTGAACAAAGTGAGAACAAAAAACAATGCATGATCACTTAATTAAGGATCGAGTTTTTGCTTTGAAACAAACTGCAGAATTCAAATGTCAGACAACCTTGATGTATTATTTGCTCAGCTTTGTGTGGAATTTCAGTGGCGACCACGGCATTTTGTTTTTGTATGTACTAAGAGTGTAAAACAATATGCTGACTGGACAATGTCTTGCAGCCTACTTGAGCAGAGTACCTCCACCTATTTTCTAGAAGTGACTTTCCTGAGTTGGTACAACAACAAAGTACACACACTCAGATGCACACAATGCTGTCTAGGAGCGATGTCTGTTGGGAGCATGACTTTTGTTCAAGTCATACTGACATGCAGATATACACACTTCGGAAGAGAAATGCTGAAGCTCCCAGACGCACACAGGCGTATTACTACTTGGAAAAAAAGGGAAAAAATGGGGAAAAAAATCACAATAACATCAAATACTGCAGTATGATAAATACTTCTCAACACTGAGACCAAGATTAAATTGAGTTTCTACTAGTCGGCATCTCCTGTAAAAGCGTAACAGTGTACTTTAGAAAGGAATGCTGCAAGTAAAACATGTCTATATCCTTCAATGTAATGTCCACAGCAAACACTTTTGTTGACTTTCTGTCAATTTATGTACCTAGATACATGTGCAAAATGCCAGCCATAAATAAGTCTTTTTCCAAAGGAAAATTCAGGCCAAAATAGATAGGAAATAAAAATGAGGTCTTTTCATTCTGGAAAGCAACTGCAAGTTTGGTTTTGTTTGTTTGTTTTGGTGGTAGTTTGTTTATTTTTGAACAGATACTGAACTAAAGAAGCACCAAAGCATTCTGTAAGAGTGCAGTTCGCTGTGGAAAGTCTCCAGTTAATGATCTGCATGGAGGTTAATCTGGTTTTAAGGAGCCCAACCAAGGCCTTCCAACCTTTCCAACCTTCGTGATTCTGTGGTTCTATGATTTCCCATGCAATTTCATTATGAAGAGTAAAGCCAACCCTCTCCATCTACCTTCTGCATCTACAGAACACTGCTGGGAATGCACTGCACACAACGTGAAGTGCTCTGAGCTCCTGGCCGTAGCAGGAAGATGGCAGAACAGATCATCTGCAATCCTTTAAGGAAGAAACGATGTTTGGAGCCCTGAATTTGCACAGCTTTGCCTCCACTGCTGGCACTGCTCTTCCAGAAATGACAAACATGTGTGATGAGAACCACCACAGCACAGAGGAAAGCCTTGGCAGGACTACTGATGGAGCTCAGCCTTTGAGTCCCTTCTCCTTTTAAAAACTCCCTCCATGTTCAGCAGAAGCACATCTTACCCACGCTTCGTGATGCAATCCTGACAGAACTAAAATGTAATCACATTTCCTCACTGTAATCTACTTTATATGGTGGGGTTTTTTTTAATTATCTTCCTTCTTGAGTTAAAAAGGTGTTACAAATGCCATGTTTCTAAATCTCGTTGTCTACAAGGCATGAAGAGCCCTTATGCAAGAGAAAGCAGATCTTACTTTAGGTAACGTTTCCAATTTATTGTTCATTGCCTTTTCAGTAGGAAAAAGTTTATTTCCCACATCGACTGCCATCCCAGATCCTATTCACTGCTGAATTTCTCACTCTCAGAATAGGTTATTTCATTGCCATACACAAACACACACCAGCCTCGCAACTGGTGGGAAGACCGACACAGATTTGATTTCATGATTCATTTCAGCATACTTGCAATTGTGCAATATTTTTCCATCTTGAAAACCAACAAGATTTGGTGTTTGTTTTGTTTTTCTAAGTCCCAATCCCTCAAGTTGCACAGTAATTATATTTACATTGTCTCCAGTCTGTGTGGAAATTAACCTCATTCCCACAAAGAAAAGAGGCTGCGCTTTGCACTTTACCTCCCACTCGGATTCATACACTTACTCCCTGTCTGCCTCTATCACTTACAAAATGTTCCCAACCTCGGAAAAAAGCCCTCCCCAGAATCATTAAGGTTGGAAAAGACCCCCAGTATCACCAAGTCCAACTGTCAACCCAACACCAGTATGGCCACTCATAGAATCACGAAGGCTGGAAAAGATATCCAAGACCCTCAAGTCCAACCCCAGCCCATCGCCACCGTGCCCACTAAGCCATGACCCTAAAATGATTCTATGATCATGTTCTGTAACTCTGAATTCAGCTTCATCCAGGTGGCCACAAAAGGTGTGCAAAGATCACTTTTCACAGCCCATTTGGTGTTATGTGGGCTCATCTGTAGCCTAAACTCTACTGGATGCTACAGCCATTTGCAAATAGAACCTACTGTGCAAATGCACCTACTGGACGCAAACAAGCCAACATAGCAAACTCTGAAAAACCACAGCTACACTACAAATCACCTCGGGAAATACAGGAAATTTATTTTAGGATAAAATCCTACAGTAGCAAGCACCGATAATTAATAAAAACTCAGATGCAGTGTGATGCAATACTGTGCATTACGCACCTAGAAACATGTAGAAAGTAACAAAGCACGTGAGGCAGGAACACGATATGGAAACTTGAAAACCTTTCATTAGTGAGTGTGTCTTGAACTTGTTTTCAGCTCGTCTGATGCCCCAGAAAACCTTTCCAGCATTGAGAAGCAAAGCCAAACGCTGATCGCTGTCCTGGAGGTTGCACTGGGGCTGCAGCATTACTCATCTTTGGAAGCCAGCTGAGGTTCTTGTTTCCCTCTCCCACTGCTTTTTCAGATCTGTGGCTGATGCAGTGGGAGCGTTCCCATCCATGTTTCTCACAAATTCAGTGCACAAACACAGAAGAACAAAAACCCTTCAGCTCTCAGGCCTACATCCTGCTATACAGGGGAGATCCAAACCCTCATGACACGTCTGAAAACAAACCTCTGGAGGATTGCAAATCAGAACTGAATGTTCCCCCTTTTTTGCACCTCCCTGCTTCTTTGTCATGGTTATCAGTGGTGACACCAAAATGCAAGAAGACGGTTCTTTTCTCTGATGTTTCTGATGAAACAAAAGGAGTGTAAGCATTGTCCTAACAGTGCCACCAACTCTGCAGAAGGGGAATGTCTCAAGTGACTGAGATCAGTGTGAATGAATGCGGATGCCAGCTCCCAGATCTTTGGCAGCTACTTGGATCTGTCTGGGCGTACTGACAAATGTCGTATGAAATGTCTTATCTCCTACACTAATACCAGAAATCTCTTATTGCTGAATTCTTCAGAGCCATTTGCCAGAAGTTAATTTGTCACTGCCACCCATATGTGCACAATCTGAACCCGTTAACCACCTGCATCTCTCTTCAATGGAATTTCTGGAAATTTCTTTGCACCCCCATTCTTCTGCGGTACTCATGGACCATTTACTGCTCAAACTGATGAAGTTCTTTAAATATGTCAGTTCTTAAGGCACTGTGCAGTTCCAGGTAGACACCCCAACCTTCCTTCTAGACATCCATGTACATCCATTAAACATTTGGGTCTCAGTTTCAGTGGAAGAAGTCAGTAACCCACAACACTCAAAAGGAAAAAAGATGTATACATTCTGATGCTTCACATCAGACATTCTGCTTGGAACATCTGAATCTCAATTACCAATCTATATTCTAGCAGCAGCCAGCATTTTCCACTAGTTGAATCCGAATTCAGCCCTGGGATCACAGCTCCAGCCTGCTGAAGCTATGAGAGATGAAGAGGTCTTCTGCATAAGCCAAAATGTAGCATTGGTGAGAATCTGTGCTTTAATTTGACAAATTGGAAGATGGTTTGAATCAGTACCATATGTTTGTTATTTTCCAAGTGAATAATTCTCTATATTTAGGCAATAATTACACATTTTATTGAGCTGCCTTCTCCAGCCAAAGTTCATCCAACACTGTCTGGGACAGCAAAATAGACAAAAGTGCATAACCAGGTGGACAAAACAGAGAAGATACAGACTGCCCTTAGTGCTGCAGTGACAACGTCTTATGGAAGCTATTGGAGAGCTGTTCTGCATCCTAAGACAGTCAGCATATACTATAAAGTATCTGACTGTACCAAAACTTTTTAGTCTAAGCCAAAGATTGGCTTTCATGAGCATAAATTCTGATTTTAACTGTAAACTATTAAGCTATATTCAATCTGACATTCACTTTATTAGCATTCTCCTGAACTCTTCAGGCAAGCTATAAGTACATTTCTCTTTTTAGCCTCCAAACAATGGCTTATTTACATACTGATAAAAGAATACCATGCCCTCCCCAGTACTGATTAATTGCCAGCAATGACGTATGAGCCCAGATTCTGAACACACTGCTGCAATGGAAACGTGTGAAAGTAATTCTGTTCCAATTCCATCTCATGGGAATGTGGGCTCATAAGCGTTCAATTAAAGCTGATTCCCTTCGATGTGCTTTAGGTTCACATGTCAATGTAGTAGGATGCATCTAGATTGTGTCTGTGATAAATTTTTTACCAGGGGGAGAGAAATCTTAACTACTATATAGAAAGAACATAGCTCTTGTGACTTTTCCCTCTTCGTTGTTTTGTGCATGCAAATGGTAGTTGTATTTACTCAACTCAACATGCCAGCTTTTAAAGAAAACTGCAGGACAACCAAGCCAGCAAAAACCCTGCATGGGAATCTGCCTGCAACTTGGATTTTCACGCCAAAAGCAGCCACTCTGATCTGCTGTCTGACACAAACCATAGGAATTCCCTCTGCTACGCTTCCTCCTTCGAGCCCAATGGCTGCGGATGGACTTGGACATATCTTTTAGGAAGGCATCCAATCTCATTTAAAAATTCCAGTCTTGGGAAGTCCAGAACTCTCGTTCAGCTATTCCAGTGAATCATCCACCACCTAAAAAGCGCAAACCAGTCTGAATTGGTTTTAGTCTGAATTGCTTTTGCTTCAATTTCCAGCTACTGGAACACAGTACATTTCTGTGTTCTGAAGGGCCCCTTACTAGCAAACTTCTTTACCCTTAACATCCTGAAATATTTCAGAGTAAACTCATGAAACTGCCCAAGCCAACCTCAAGACAAGTCAATACTTTTTGGACCATTTATCACAAAAGCATGACCTACGTGATGAAATTCTGCTTGCTCCATGAAAATACACCTTGCTGGCATCAAGCCTGGTTGGGTACTTTCTGGCATCAGCAATTTTTCCCCTTCATTGACCGCTGCTTCCCTAAAAACAATGCTCACTACATGATTTTCAATAGGACAGGAGTTAATGAACCAGTGCGTGAGGGTTTCCAGGAGACAGGCAACCAGTGAGGAGCAGCCATTTGAACTCTATTTTGAGACCCAGGTGATTTCTCA
The DNA here is from genome assembly GCA_016647715.1 of Pavo muticus. Taxonomy (NCBI): domain Eukaryota; kingdom Metazoa; phylum Chordata; class Aves; order Galliformes; family Phasianidae; genus Pavo; species Pavo muticus. The sequence continues at coordinate 956,884 of JACDJE010000204.1, forward strand.
CCACCACATACCCACAGCATTGATTTTCTATCTCAGTGGTTTCTTGATCAGTATGCTGTGCAGTACAAAGACAAGTAATTCATAATAGAATTCTTTATAAACAATTTCTTCTGCCAAGTCACTCAACGTTGAGTGTAAAGCAATCCTCTCATAATTAAAAAACTCTTCAAGACAATTACCAGCAGCCGGCTGAAAAACTATGATCAAAAAGCAGTAACACTGAATTGTAGTAACTCAGACCTCTGCAGGAACTTCTATTTTTGTCGGGGTTTTGTTCCAAAGGAACACAATGAAATGACCTGATTTATTTATACCCCACTGCAGTGGCCAAAGCCAAAGCATCATCTCCTGACCTGTGAGCCCAGAGCAGGAACTGAGCCCACACAAACATCTTCAGTGAAGCTCAGAGAAGGTTCTGTAAGAACCTACAGGCTGCTCTATAGACATCTCAGCACAGCAATATCATCGAGCAAGCCCGCACCCTCAAGGAAATATTAACATAGCTTCACAATCTTTTTCCTTTATCAATTTTTGCTCACCATTACTTCTATTTACTTCTTACGTTAGTTAATTAAATTGTTACCTGCGCCATGGTCTATCTATAACTAAGCCACAATTATGCTCCATGATCATGCACTGATTCTGAAATCTGTGAGCAGCCCAGCCTGGTTCACTTACAGCACCGTTTTCCTGCAGAACTGGCATTTTGTCACCTTTGGAATCTCTTTTAATCTCAAGCTGCTCTCGTGAGTTAAAATGCCAGGGAAGGAAGGAGGTTCAATAATAAACACATCTTTCTCCCCATCTTCCCTTCAGAGGCTGATGCCGAAGAAAATACGTCACCTGAGCTGCTTTGAGGACAATACTTTTCCTGTTTGTCCCAACACTGGGAAGAACAGAGATGTAACCCAGCTAAGGAGGACCAGCTGGCTTTAGGCAGAGCTTCACCATGGCACTGCGGCTACAGAAACACTCCTGGTCCTCAGCAGTACTTTCAAAGTGAATCTGCAAGGCTCTGCTCTGCAGGGACTGCACACTCTTACAGCAGTGCTATTGCATAATTCCATTGACTCTGGTGGCACGGGACGGATATGGCTGCAGAGCTCATCTGTGTCAGGCTGCAGACTGCATGCCCAGACTGCTGAAAGGAGCATTAAGACCTTACTGGCTATGTTGTGCTGCTTGAGCAAACTTAGTATTAAGTAATAAAAGATACACGCAAATTTGACATCACATTTCTTTGCCTTTCTTTGGAGAAAAGACCTAATTCCAATGAAGTCATACAGCTTTTCCTTTTGCTGTCCTGCTTCGTGAACGTCTCCTCAATTTACAAGGCCCAGCAAACCAAATTTCCTGCTTTCATACACTGCCTACTGCCAGCCCACGCACCAAGCTAATTTCCTTCTCAGAAATGATGACCCGTGATTAAAACAGACACAGAACACAGACATGAGCATTAAAACGTCACACGCTGAAGGTGTCAGTCAAAAGGAAACCACCACAGGTGTGAGTGTGAGCACATTTCACACCACGAAGCAAAGTGACTACAACAGAGTATAAGAGAGGAGCAACGGCAGATTACAACCCCGGTGTCTGTATTTATGCTATGCACAGCACAATAAACAGGGCATCATGTCTCCTCCACTTTATCATTAAGAAAAGCCACCAGAAGTAACACCAGAAGTTCCAGCCCAGGCCACAACTGCTGCTGCTGCAGATAGATGAACAGGCAGATATCCTCTCTCCTTCCCCTCCACCCCACCTTTAACCAATGTTAGCTATTCAGTGAGCGTGGGATGAGCAGTGTCCATAGATCTGACAGATCCCAGCATCACACGCAGGTCTATGGTGGCTTAGAAACAAACAGCACTGATCAGGACAAAGTTTAATGGCTTTTACCTGGAGTGCTGCAAAATGCATGCAAAGGGAGGGCCGTGACCTATGAATCACCATAATTAGTTATTGTTGGCCTTTAGAGGGGAGATGGAATGCATGACCTATTAACAGGATGTACACAGGGCAAAACAGTGCTGCAGTTAATACTGGATGCAGCAAAATTTCATGCTAGTAAACTCTCTCCATCGGTTTCAGTATGGGGTGCACTCAGATGCACTTCCTGCTCTAAGAACTTCATAAGCTCATTATATGAAAATGGTTACAGGGTTATCAGTGCTGCCTTCACCCATAAAGCCACCATGCAAAGATTTTGGTGTGAACCACCCTCCTTGATATTACTCATCTTTAACATCTTTGAAATCTGATGGATTTTGCCTGCTTTCATACTGTACTGCTCCAAATTAATCTGGAGAAGGCTTCTGGGATTTCCATCTCCTGTTGAGAACCCCCCATGCAACTCTCCATCATTAAGTACCACTGTAACATTCCTTTTGTACCAGAAGAGCTATTTCAGCTCACATGCAATGTTTCCTTCCCTTGACAATCAAGCTGGTTTTACTTATGTTCACTGTGTGGTTTGCTGCTATTGTATGCTGGTTAGCTGGGAAGATGCATTTCCAGGCTGGGTGCTTTCCATCCTCTCTCCAATGTTGCCATGCAACTTTTTCCTTGTTTTCCTAAAACTTTTAGCATTTTGGTTAAAGTAATTATCCACAGCATCAGGAGTGAAATAGTGAAATTTAATTTTTACTTGGAATAAACATCTTAAAGGAAATATCTGGGTATTGTGTCTAGAATTCATTTAGTTCCTCCTATAATTTACAGTTTCATGGAGCATCCACAAATCTGCATCATGAACTTTAATATTATCAGAGTGGACTGATGGACTCCTGCTGTTCTTCTCATGTGGTACAAGCAAAACTGATCATTAAGTGCCATGATAGGGAATTTCATCATTCCCATTCTTGAAAAACAATTTACATACAGTGGTACTGAAATAATGGGCGTCAGGGAAGTACTGGACACATTTAAGCCAGCTTCTGCTGCTGCACTACTTCCAAACAAAGTACACAACTGCACGGAAGCTTTGTGAATCACAGCTCACAGTTCTTTCACCATAGCTCTGGAAATGGGTTAAAATATTTTCACTATTAACATAAGAAGGATTTAAAACTTCCAAAAGCCACACGTTAATTCCAGAATTTGTGCTCAGTCTTTGATGACAGATATTCTGAACAAGAAAAACTGAATCAGAACTTAATCTGAACCAGATTAAACGTCCATTTCTACCACATTTTTAGGACACATAGCAAAGATGCCATAAAGACACAGAGCACCCCTTCCCCATTCCACTTCACCCGTCACTCAGAACATGCACAGAGCAGGCACGGAGCATGCAGCATGCAGTAAGTGCAGAGCAGAGGTTAATAACCTGGCAGCATAGGATCTGAGAATGTGAGAACAAGTTAAAGACAAGAGTTCCTCTCCATTGTCACTGAGGGTCGAGAAGCAATGCTGCAGCGTGGAGCAGTGCGAGTGGGGGAAATACAGTTTGTCCAAGACATAGACATATCTCCGCAAGTGGCGGCAGGTATAACTGAAAGACAAGGGTAGGGGGAGAAAACAGAAAGAGAGGTATTGTTCTTTAAGAAAGCTAGTTCATGTTTTCTGTCTTTTGTGCCAAGAGTCAATGGAAGGTGCCTAAGAAAGCAATGGAGCATCCTGTCACACTGGGAGATAGATGAGCCAGCTCTCCATGGGCATGAGGATGCTCCCACCTGGTTGAGTGCTGACCCCACTGCAGCCTAAGGACCTCCTGCATGGAGTGCCCTTGGACTCATCTCTTTCACTGACTTCGGAATGAAGAAATCAGCACTTGACTTCTAGTCTACAGCCTCCTTTGCAAATCAAAACCCTCATTTCAGTTTTATAAGTTAAAACTCAACCAATACATTTTCCATCCCCAAATAACGAGTGCAAGACCAGCTGAGCCTTGGGTGCCATCAGCAGGCCCCTAAGCCTAATACTTTACCAGGACCAACGTCCCTAATTGGTTTGGTTTAAATAGCATTCACCACTAGGATAAAATAATCACCTACCTGTGCCGAGAAAGGCGAGGAACACAAAGATTTGGGGCACATCATTTGCTTTCTGCAAACAAAGTTAGTACTTCTTACTAACTTTCAGTAGAGAAGCAGCTGCTGGGATGCAATTTCTTAAGGCATCATACCTCTCTCTGACCACAACTGTAAGTGCTATCAGCATGCTGCGAGCAGTGCAATATCCAATCACTGGATAGGACAGGCAGTGTATTACAGAACACAGTAATAAAACAGAGCTGCCCCTCCAGCTGCCCACAGAGGCCACGGGATTTTTTCCAAACCAGATTAAAGATCATCTTTGAGGACGTTGTTGCTTTGAAGATTTAAACCATCATGTGTCGACTACTTATATTTAGTTGTTCTAGTATTACCACTCATAACTAGAAAAATTGTACAGTATTTCAAGCTGTAAAAATCTCATTCCATCCATTTCATCCTGTTAGACTTTTATCATGAAGCTGAGAGCATCCCCTAGTATCACTCACCCTCCATTCGCAACAGTTTCCCTCTCATAAGAATGAAACTTGATCTTTGAGTGAAATGATCACATTTGGGTTTAGCTGGCAGAATGAATGGGAACAGTATGTGATGGGAGGGGGAATTCCCCATAATGTCATACAATCATAGAATGACTTGGGCTGGAGGGGACCTTAAAGATCACCTAGTTCCAATCCCCTTCCACGACCTGGTTGCCAGCCACCAGCTCAGGCTGCCCAGGGACCCATCCAACCTGGCCTTGAGCGCTCCCTAGTACTGGAAGGCTCCAGTGAGGTCTCCCTGGAGCTCTCCCTTCTCCAGACTGAACAAGCCCAGAGCTCTCACGCTCTGCTGGGACAGCACACAGCGAGGCTGTGGATCCTGTCCCTACTTCCAATTACTGAAAGGTACGACTTCAACTGATGCCATGAGTAGTGCAACCCTGTACACCTGTCTGCTGCATTGTGTTACAGCCACAGGACACATCACATTGAAGACTAAGCATTTCTAGCACTACATCCTTTCCTTAGCTACATTACAGTTCCAACAAATCTGAAAAAGAGACATTAAAGAAAATTAAGAGCACTATATTTGACAGACAGTAATGTGTACACATTATTTATGTACTTTCTTTACCCCAAGGACCAAACTTTAGCTCATAGTGCACCAAAATACCATTCCAGAAGAAATTCGTATCTCCTCTAATAAAAAGAACTGTTTGATCAGCACTTTGAATACTGATAACAAAACATTACGGAGTGTCAAGTTCTAATAGCTATAAAATGGTGTTTTATAGCTATATATGTTTGGGAAAACAAGGTTGAATCATCCAAAATCATAATATTTTATATATATATACATATGCATATATGTATTTTCACATAAGAAACTTTGGTTCCCATCTCTTGAGGCACTGAAAATAATAGAACTGTTCTAATATATAAATATTACTACAGCTATGTTCTCTACACATTTAAACTTATTAAAGAAGAAATCTCACATGCCCCATTAAGCCTTAAACTGTGTACATCCTCAGTATTTAACAGCCACTGCTAAGTGACAATCAAAAGAAACCCCCCCAAACTTTCAAATCCAAGCTGAAATCCAAGTTAGCAACAATTCTTTGCAGGCTACAGAGACAGGAACCACAATCAGATAAACACCCATCTCTACCATCAGGTCATCTGTGAGTTCCCAGCGCAAACGGGTTGGAAGAGAGTATGACAGCAATGGGACCTCAATGGCATAGGATGACACCTTTAGGATGGGATCAAGACAAAGCTTCAGCCCAAGTCCTCAGCTGTGCTGATGGAGTCTTTCACTGGTGCTGTGATGTGAGGGGTAATGGAGGTCAGAACGTGGCACTGAGAGGTCTCCAGGGGTTTACTCCTGATGTGTTTATTTGGGGGTTTCTGGTTTTTCTTTTTCCAGCGAAGCACAAAAACTTCCACCAAGGAAAGCAGGTGGGGAATTGAAACAGAGGGAAAACAGAATGCAACACCAAAGCCAGCAGAGGAAAGGCTTTTTTGGTAACCACAAAGAATGCACATTTTTTAATAAAATACACCTGAAGAACTTTGACACAGAGAATCTGACATCCATGAGACCTGTAAGCTACCTATAGCTTAAGAACTGTTTTCTACTCAGCCTTCTGGCAGCTGCATGAATGTTTCCTTGCCTGACCCTGGCATTGCTCAATCTTGCTCAGAGACAAGATATAAAATGAGATGGGAGGAAGCTTGGGTACTGCTGGACAAACACAGAAACAAGGAAAAAACATCCAATCATGTTCAGTCACAGTCAGCTGCAACACTCTTAGAGACAGTGAACTATTTCCTAAAGAGAATCTGCTGTAGGTCACCATGAGGGGCTGTAGGGCCATGAGGAGCTGTAGGGACATGAGGAGCTGTAGGGACATGAGGGGCTGTAAGGCCATGAGGAGCTGTAGGGACATGAGGGGCTGTAAGGCCATGAGGAGCTGTAGGGACATGAGGAGCTGTAGGGCCATGAGGGGCTGTAAGGCCATGAGGAGCTGTAGGGACATGAGGGGATGCAGGGCCATGAGGGGCTGTAAGGTCACGAGGAGCTGTAGGGACAGGAGGGGATGTAGGGCCATGAGGGGCTTACAGCTCCTACAATTATGAATTTGCTGAAGATTTCCCACACTTGCATTTTTTCATGTTTTTCTGAAGAAAACTGAGTCTCCCTGAATTGTCCCATGCTGTGGGCAAAGGGTCACCCTAACCTGTTGCATACAGAACATGAAGGAAGTCCCACCTGTCCATCAACTTGAGGCAGTTTCTATCACCCATCAATTAAATCTGTCAATAGGAAGCAGTGCTAAAACCTAACAAAGAATGGCGAAGCAGAGGCAGGACACATGGCCTGCACAACAGCCATCTGACACAGCACCGTCAGAAGAGAAAGCTGTCACTGGTTCTTCCAAGTTTCCTGGTTTAGGTGATCACATCACTTCAAATCTTTAACCTGAACTCCATGCAGTCCAAGAGGCGTACAGAAGAATAAAGGCACAGACTCAACACTCAGCAAAACTGAAAGCTAAACAAGTGGTGGAATTGGTGATACGCTTCCAGCAGTTTTTTAACCAAAACTTTAAGGACAGACTTGAACAAGACAAGAGCACCAAGCAGCTCATGCAGTGCCACTGCCATCCTCATTTCTTTAAACCAGAAAGAGAATATTTTCCCTACTGAAGTCAATTGAAATTTAAAAACAAATGTATCAGACAAAAGCATCAACTGCACCAAGCGGTAGCTTTTTAACAACGTGGAAATGAAGCAGACTGGGCAGGGTAGAGAAGAAACACAGAATTCACTCAGCCCTCTGTAAATGCAACATAGTCTGAAACAACATATACGAGATTCAAAAGACAAATTCCCAATGCTAATGGTTAAGTAACTGTAATTCATAATCTTTCTCTCAGCGCATGCCAGATTTTATGAAGGATATAAATCTTCAACATCATTGAGAAAAAGTACGGTCTTGAAGACATACATACCATAGGCATTAGCTCAGAGAAACTAGATTAATCTGCAGCAATAAAAAAAGCCAATTTTGCTAAGCCTGATTAACTATCTAGGTCATATTGTTTCTGAGGCAGAATGTTAAAAATGCACCACACAACATCTTCTGCTAAGTTTGAAGACTGAATCACTAGAGTTTCAAAAGGGAGTTATGCTACAACATGACTCTATGGGGAAGCCAGCATGAAATCATTTTTATAAAAAACAATGAAGAACAAGCTAATTAAGCTTCAGCACACGGTAGTTAGCCTCCCAAACTACCTCTATACATGCAGGGAGAATGTTGTGACGTGCCACAAAGATTTTACTCCTGTTCATGTCAGACAACCCATACTCCAGGAAGTCCTACTTGTCATTAGTCTTATGTTCCCAAAGATAAATGCAACAAAAATGCATTCTACACCCACTCAAATCCAAAGAGAGGGTAACAATAACTTACTTGACTGCATGATCTGTAAGAACGGCTGTTTTATTCTCTGCCTAAGATATTATTAATGTTGTTTCATATAGCACAAACAGCAGAAATGCAACCCAGCGAAAGCAGACTTGCCTTCCTGCCAACAGAAAATTTCAATACAAGATTGCGATATGGGACGAATTTTCAGTTCTGTTTAATATTCTGCTATTGATGAAACTATGATCATAGAATCATACAATGGTTTGGGTTGGAAGAGACCTTTAAGATCACCTAGTTCCAACCCCGTGCTATAGGCAGGGACACCTCCCTCTAGACCAGGTTGCTCACAGCCCCATCCAGCCTGGCCTCGAGTGCTTCCATGGAGGGGGCATCCATGACCTCTCTGGGCAACCTGTCCCAGTGTCTCACCACCCTCACAGTAAAGAATTTCCTCCCGATATCTAACCCAAATCTACTCTTTTGTAGTTGAAAACCATTTCCCCTCATCCTGTCGCCACACACCCTCACAAAAAGTGAGGTGGGTTTCTGCCATGGCAGGGGTAGCACAGCTAAGCTGCTTAACATACTACTGGAGTTGGTGCTGGGGATGCAGGAGATCATGCTGGCCTTTCACAGTCTATACTGGAGCACTCGAAACACAGAAGGGAAAAGCATGAACATTATTTAAATACTTCAGAAGAGATTGTTTGTGATAATGCACCACAGACAGAAGTTCCCATGCTCCGATGAGGCACTCTGTCACAGTGCTGACCAAATGTACACCAAGGGCTTATGAGAGGAGTATTGGGCTCGTGAACAGAATTGTTTATAGTGAAGGAGGACAAGGAAATGAAAAACAAATACTGCAGGTAATTGATAGACTGTAAATCAAATCATAAGTGTGAAATTCTTGTACAGAAAGGCCAAATTACCTCTGTACAGAAAGGCCAAATTACTTCTGTACAGATGAAGCTGTGCTAAAAAGAACAAAAGGATTTGTTCATTAGGACCAGACACAAGGAATTGATGACCCTTAACAAAACAGATATGAACGAGCTGGGAGTGTTTAATCGGTGCCAGCATTCGAGACACAGAACGAAGTCTTTGGTCACCCAGAGGAACCATTCCTTGGAAGACATATATTCAAGAACCATGGAGATGTGGCACTTGCAGACACAGTCAGTGGGCATGGTGGGGGAGGGCTGGGGCTGGACTTGGGGGCCTCAGAGGTCTTTTCCAACCTCAGTGATTCTACGGTCAGCTCCAACTCTGCAGTCTGCGTGAAGCTGCAAACCTCCCATGGAAGGAAACTGCCAGGGCAGAGCAGGAGGGACTGCAGCACTGCTCACCTGAACCATCGCCCACTGCACAGCGGGATCCATCCAGTCTGTGCCCATGTAAATTGTGGTATTCCGTGAAAGAGCTATTTGTGGACTGAAGAGTACAATTAATGAGTTACAGAGACATGTCTCTACACAGCTTCATAGCCAATTTATTTATTCATCGCAGAGTTAAGTGTGTTTACTATACCTAAAAGCCTGTTCTTTCCTCAACTTGCTGTAGGCCACGACCATTAAAAAGGTTGAGTCATTCAACGGTTATAAAGACCAGTTGCACTTTAAGGTAGTTAAATCCTGATCCTTTCTTTTGCACCTATAGTTTCATCCTCCATTTTAAAGTGTCAGATGTTTTCAAGCGCAGTATTTTACTTCTGAGCCATTCAAAATAAGGCAAAAGCATATGGTGGTGGGAAGTACCGTGACTCAAGTTCTTATGGACTCAGATGGGTTTTGCCCTCCTAAAATCAGTTCGAAAGCCTGCCTGAAAATGCACACAGCCGTGGTATCCAAAAGCAAAATTCCTGTGTGTGGTATAGATCTGCTGCAAAAGAAGGCATCTTCACACACCAGGAGAGAGAAACTGCAAACCTGGAAAGCGTTACCCATGGTTCATGGCATCAGTTATAATGTGAAATAAGCAGCAGCCGTACAAAAACAGAAGCCATGATTTAAAATCAGTGCTATTTCATTTTATATCAGTGCTATGCTCTTTTATATTAATGCCCCCTGAAAGCCATAGCGGGATTTTCGTCCACGAGATGAACCCTTCTACGCCTGTTGCTCATTCATTCAGTTAGATCGTAGTTGACAGTTTTTTCCCCAGAGAGAAAATTTCTGAAAAGGAAATAGTGTCTGCTGTGTCTGAATGAAGCAGCCATGAGCCAAGCAGCCTGCAACTGAAGACAGAGGACAGGTTCGAGCAAGTTATTGTCCTGAGCCGCTCTGCAGTTTGTTCTGAATGGACCGTATTTATGGGACAATATCCCTCAAGGAAATAACAAGGACAAAACTGCAGTTTCTACGATCCTCCTAGAACAACAGATAACAGCTTCTAAAAGACTGTTAGCATGCCCTTCTGTTTTTAAACTCTCAGACCTTACAGAGGACAATTTACCCGTACAGAACAAACTTTTTAAACTGCAAAAACTGTAAGGATCACTTTACAGTAGATCCCCCAAATCTCCCCAAAAATGCAGTGGAATACAACTCAGTAATTCTTTTCAGAGTCTTGATTTTCTTTTTTTCCAGACCAGTTAAAAGAAGTCAGGATTGCAGTAACAGGACTGGAATAACACTGATAGCTTTCTCATTTTTGCTTCTTTTCGAGATGAAACCCACAGAAAACTAAAATGACACTGGATTCTGAAGGCTAGCAGTGATGAAAGATCTTTAACAGCAAAAAAATGGAGAAGATAATGGTATTCATGGCAATCAATCAAATGTATTCCTTCAGATCGATCCAGAATGTAAAATCTAATTCATCTTCATTGGAAATAAGGAAAAATACTGAAGTCATTTTATGTGCAAGCTTTTCTTCTGGAACTTGCTAGAAACCAAGACTTCATGTATTTCTAATCTTTGTTCTGCCATGTACTGATTAGTGAGCCACGAGTAAGACTGCTGCACAGAGACATCACACTTCTGGTTATCTGATTATTTTGAACACCTCAATGTTCTACTACTGAAGTTCAACTTGCAAACTGGTGAAAAAAGGAAAGAAAACCAAACCAAACCAAAATGCTTTCCAGAGATACTACTCTGGAGGCATTTAAGAGACTTGTGTGGATGTAATGGGAGATGGTTTAGCAGCGGATGCACTAGTGTTAGATGAAATAGGTATCAAGATTTCAATGAATTTCAGCTCTATGGCCAATTTTTTTTGTGCTAATTCTTTATTCAGAGGGCGATGAGGCCCCAGCACTGCTGCCCAGAGCTGTGGGTGCCTCATCCCTGGAGGTGCCCGAGGCCATGGGTGGGCCTTGGGCAGCCTGAGCTGCTGGGGGGCAACCAGCCCACGGCAGGGGTGGGGCTGAGGGGTCCCAAGCACTTCTAACAGCACGCAGGGTGCTCAGCTGCTTGTACCAGATGAAGGATGGTGGCATTACTGTCCCATCAGGAGCCCCAGCAGGACCCACCAGGCTTAAATCAAATTCAAGGATATTTCCATGTTGGAAACAGCTGACATCGACCTAAAGCCTCACCTCCATATGTTACAGCCCAGCACAAACAGGCCAACACCATGGAGCACTCCTCTTTCTGTTAATGTAGCATTTTTATGTCTGCTCACAACTGCTCTCAACGCACACCAACAAGTGTGTTTCGTTCCTTTTAAAAAGTAGCTCGTGTTTACTTTGCTATCAGCAAGACATTTGACACTGACATTCTCTTTTCCTTATCTGAGAAATGATCATCTCCGCTTGTCAGTCACAGCTTTTCCTGCTAACTGCAATGACACCTCCCCGTTTTGGCAAGACTGATCAGCTTATCATCTTCTCCACTGCTCATCTAGGTCAACAAGCTGCTAACAAGGCCAGCATATGCTGCTTTTATTTAATACTGGCGAGATCTTTACAAATTGCTTTTATCTCCCAACAAAATCACTCCAGACATTCTTGAACCTCCACTGAGGTTGGAAAAGACCTCCAAAATCCCCAAGCACAATCCCAGCTCATCCCACCATGCCCAGTGACCACGTCCCCATGTGCCGCATCTCCACGATTCTGGAACACCTCCAGGGATGGTGACCCCACCACTGCCTGGGCAGCCCATGCCCAGTCCCTTGATCAGCCTTTTGGAGAATAATTTTTTCCTAATATCCAGCCTAAACCTCTCCTGGTGCAACTTAAGGCCGTCCCCTCTCATCCTATCATACCTGGGAAATATCATGAAGGCCCTTTTCTGAGAAGCCATTTGTTTTCACTCCACTTGGAACATCTTGTAAGAATGGGATTATAATTTTTGTACCATACTGCACTGTGCAGAAAAAATCTTCTTCTAAAGCAGTTTCTCAGAAATAGAAAATCATTTATATCCAGGTTAGGTAACAACAGGCTCTTCTCTAACCTATAATGCTACCAAACTATTTCAAAATTGAGAAGCATTAAAAGCACGATGCATTTAAGGCTTCTTATTTCTGAAGCAATGCCTAGCAGTTCTGCAGCCTTCTATTCTGAAGAGAGTTTAGTGCTAAAATCAAAGGCACCTGGCAGGTTGCAAATGCCACCAAAGCAAAGGCGACAAAACATTGACACAAATATTCATAGCAACAGATTTCTTTATCAAGAGATTGGTAAGGTGCTGGAACAGCTGCTCAGAGAGGCTGTGGATGTCCCTCCCTGGAGGTGTTCAAGGCCAGGTTGGATGGGGCCCTGGGCAGTCTGGTCTGATATCAGATATGGAGGTTGGCGGCCCTGTCTGCGGCTGGGGGGGTTGGAGCTTCATGATCCTTGAGGTCCCTTGAAACCCAAGCCATCCTATGATTCCATGATTAACCAGGCAGAGTGTTATATATAGGACGCTACTATCTTAGAGTGGTGCTAGGATGGCCAGATTGCCTTTTAAAGCAAACACAGAAGATGACAGCTGAGTTGCAGGTAAACCGTCTGAAGCCAAACTGCTATTTCAGTGAAACTACTCATTGTCCTCTGTTCCTTTTTCCTTTTCAGTTGGTTACTAAAGGAAGGGAAAGCTCACACTCAGGGGGTTCAGTCTTTAACAGCTCTGATCATGGTGCATTTATTACAAGAACACCATTCAGAACTCCATCTTCCATTACTGCATAACTTGACTGCTGGAGTCTCTCAATGCCCTGCTGTGAGATCAGGAGAAGCCTCTTTTCTCAAGGGTATGGACACTTCTATTACGATTAAGAGATCGGTAAACAGAGATTTAAACTTAACTGTCCAATTAAAACTGGAACCCATAATACACAGTTTGTCTGTGGACTTCTCTCACAGTCTCATTCAGAAGCTGCTGTTGAGTTCCTGCTCCCAGCATGCATGGGATGATGCAAACCTGCACATTCCAAAGCATCCCACAGTCATGCAGCTCCAAGCAACACAAATGCTCTGTTACAGCAGTGCCAATGGAAAATTAAGAAAGGACACAGTTTTCTACTGTGTGAGTCAGTGTAAAGGTTGGTTATCACACTATTACTCTATCTGCTAATGTCTGACATCTAATTACCTTACTCTTGGATTACTGAAAACTGAAAGCTGACGTCTATGAAATCAGGCTTTTCCCATACAATGCCTCATCGGGTCAAACAGTCACACTCCTAAATTCAGAACAGTCCTAAAAAACGTCATATCTGAAAGCAGTTCTGATTTAACACCATTCATTTCACTGATGAAAGAAAGAAGCCAGAAATATGATTTTATCAGAAATGCTGCATACTCTGTTCATTAATTTATTTTGCTCCACGCATACTTCTCATTTAAAGTCTGAAGCTCTGACTGCTCTGAAATTTTACCATTTAAAAATGAGAAGCAACTTTCTTTGTTGTTGTTGATGATGAAAGAGAATTAAATCAGAAGCCAAAAGGCTTTGAAGCATTTCTGCAGCATCCTGACCATTTTTTCCAGTCTTTCTCCTTAAGAAATTCCTTTGATTTGGTTACCTCGGCTGCACCAGTGTTCTGCACCAACTGCCCCACTGCTCTACAGGAAGCTGGATGCTACAGGGCTGCCCCAAAGCACCCTGAACATCAAAGGGCACAAAGAGGCAGGAAAACCAGAACGATCAGTGCAAACCATGGCGGGGAGGGACACATTCATCTTCCTACCTGCGAGCAGGCTGGGGAGTTTCGAGCCAGCAATTATGTCTCATTATTGCCAACGTTAAGAAATTTGATGAAGAGGTTGGCAAATTCTAATTTCATCACTTCTGCACATTGCTAATTTCAGAATTTTTGGTTTAATTTGGCCCTTGATCAGCAGGTCAGATCGCACGTGTCCTGCTGCTGCACAGCGTTTTGCCTTCTTTGCAGAAGGGCTGCCTGAAGAAGCAGTGCCTGTCCAACCCAAACGTCTGCCGCTTCTATGCAGAGATCCTGCCTGAAGAAAGGGTAGATTTGGAGTAAAGATAAAGCAACACAAACAAGCAAAGCAAAAACAAACAAACAAAAACCACACAATCCCAACCTCCAGACCCACATCAATGCAACTCACTGCTAAGGAACCAGCCACAGAATGCAACTCTTCTGATAGTACTTTTTTTGCTTTAGAAATCGAATTGTGAAGTCAGGAGAGACTTCAATTTTCCCCCAGAGCCATAACGACTGACAGCTCTATGTGCAGACCTGATTAACAAACACATTGCAAACTCATCACCATTCTGCCAAACACAAGACATGAGGAATGATTAATTTTCTCTTTGTCTCTAATTTATTAAAACAGCAACTGATGACCTAGAGGAAAGCACAGGCAAGTAATACGCTCTTTTTAGAGCAGTATAATGTGACAGCTGACAATACGACCAACTAATCTGATTGCATACAACCTATAAAAAAGTGGGTGTGAAGAATACTCACTGAGAGGCCTGGCACTCTATCAGATTATTTCAGGAATATCACAAAGATGTGTCATGCCATAAAGATCACAGAGTCATAGACTCATAGAATGGCCTGGGTTGAAAAGGACCACAAAGATCATCTCGTTTCAACCCCCCTGCTATGTGCACGGTCGCCAACCACCAGACCAGGCTGCCCAGAGCCACATCCAGCCTGACCTTGAATGCCTCCAGGGATGGGGCATCTACAACCTCCTTGGGCAACCTGTCCTTCATTGACCTGATGGTCAGTGAAACTTTGAAAGAAAAAAATTAAACACTTTAATACAGAACACTGTGAGCTAAACAAAATCTGAATTTACAAACCCAGTTCATATTTACATCGTAGCCAAACACATTCTTGGGTAAACAGGGATAGGACAGAGATAGGATGAGAGGTGATGGCCTCACGTTGTGCCACGGGAAGGTTCAGGTTGGGTATTAGGAACTATTTCTTCTCAGAAAGAGTGGCCAGGCACTGTCACAGGCTGCCCACGGAGTGGTGGGGTTCTGTCCCCGGAGGTGTTTAAGGTAAGGGTAGATGTGGTACTTAGGGACGTGGTTGCGTGGGCAGTACTGGTGGTAGGTGGAAGGTTGGACGAGGTGATCTCAGAGGTCTTTTCCAACCTTAATGATTCTACGAAACTAACTGAAATGATTCAATATCATAAAGATTGAAGAAAGTTCACAGCAAACATTTCTGCAGTTCCCTCATTAATCTCAAGTTACTGCTGTGATCACAGAAGGTATTATAGGACTCTGACAGCTTTAATTTAAGCAGTTAAGGCCTTCGTGAAAAACTGGCTGATAAACCTGAGATCACTGGAGTCTAGATGTGCATTACTGCATATTTATATATGTAGCTACACAGCTTCATATGCAGTAATATAAATGCAGTGATATAAATACAGACACGTGAACCTACTATTAAAATCCAGAGACTTCTTTAGGAATAAATCAAATTAAAAGAGCACTGCTGTGGGAAATACATCTTGCACTCATTTCATACGCATTCTTCTTTTTGCAGCACCAACTCTGGTACAAATTTTTCTCATCCAGAATGAAATTTGCAGATTGATACTACTTGGGATCGTAGAATAACATCACTGTTTGAGTTGGAAGGGACCTTTAAAGGTCATCTGGTCCAACCCCTAATTATTACTGAACACTCTGCATATGTAATACACCACTTTACTGAAATTCAGACATTCCACTTCCAGATTACACTCCATTAAAAACCATCTCAGAGCTGAAAAGGTGCAGTTTCAAGTAACATCATGCACTTTTATTCTTAAAGGACCTGATTCTGGAGCAATATCTACCGTGTCTCTAGGATGGCCAAAGAGATAAGAGCACACAACAGATAAAACTGTGCCATCTTTCCATCTTTGGGTATTTCTTTTAATTTCCTGAAGTTGTCCAATGGAGAGAAGTGCAGCTGATAAATCACTCATGGTGGCTCACACACCCCCGTGTGCAAATGGCTGTTGTGAGAGGGTGAAAAAAAAGGGAAAACGAGCCCCATAAGTTCATTTAATGCTTAATGTGCATGCCTAATTAGTGAAGTGTATGGCAACCTCTAGTGGTCCTGCTTAGAAACCTCTACGTCTGCAAAGAAAGCAGCAAACATTCCTACAGATGAAGCCGTAGAGACGTAGGAAAAACGCTCAGCTGACATAACCAGTCCCACAAACACCAGCACTTCACAAACAGGATAGATGCAGTGCAGCACAACATCCTTGGCACTGCACTGATAAAACACCTCCGTGTAATTAACAACAGATCAGTGGTAACAGTGGGCAGAGAGGAAAGATTTCACTCTACAGCACACAGTCGTGGCAATCTACAGGGAAGGACATCCGACCTGAAATGAATGCTGCCCTGCTTCTTGTCATAAAGCATCTCTGACATCTGTTTTTCTTTCCAGCACATGCTGGTGATAAATTCACACAAATCTGTCCATTCTCATGCCTGCTGGAATGTGAAACAAATTACCCAACATTATGGAGTTGGATTTTGCTGAGCTGCAACGCATACTGCATCGAATATTCTCCACTACTTCCTTCACAGGAGTCGTCAGAATTTAAAACAATTGCAACTTCTGCTCAGAACAGGATTAGGATAAAGCTTGCATGGAGATGGAATGACTTCTCACATGAAGAACGGAACCACTGGAGCAGCTAGTGATGACTGGCCCATTCAGTTATATTGCTAAACAGATTTTAAGTTAAGTATTATATCCTAAAATACATATATCCCTAAATACCTGGTGATAAAGTACCCTTTATAGGCTTTTCCTTCACAGAAAGACCTTTTTAATCCAGGATGCTGTGGTTTATTCTCTCAGAGATGTTTGCACTCTGATGATAGAACAGAACAACAATCTGAAGTATGTTCTGCTTTGGGATCATGGAGCAGGTTGGGTCCTTCAGTGCTGGCTACATTTAATAACAGCGACTCAGTACCAAATAAGAAAGGACTCAGCGATCTCTAGAGGTCCCTTCCAGTCCCTACAGTTCTGTGGTTCTGTAAGGTAGGAAAAGGAAGAATATATCCCTCAAAACAGTAATATTTAATTGAATGTATGCATTGATAAATACTGGTTCCTATTGCTTTTCGTGCATTTTCATAGAAGGGTCTTTTGATTTATAAGCAATCAATCGCAATCACTGTGACAAATTAGATCATAATCTTGGTGGCCATTTTTTCCCTGTTTTCCAGACATACAGCTTTCCCACTGCAGAATAAGATTTTGAGTGAATTATATTCAAGAATTGAGGAAAAAAGAATCAAATGCAGTCCCTAACCTTCCTCTTCTTACTCTGGTTCTGTTTCAAATTTCCCCTCCTTCATTCCAATTTCTACTGCACGGTAATATGGAGCATCCAGCTACAGAAAGGCAGAAGTTTAAAAACAACTGCGTGGCATATCTTTGAACTATGTAATAATGTTATACTGTACATGATGGATACCATATTGCCTTTCTAGTTTCCTTCTTCAGACGTGGACGAGAATGTCCACTTTCTGTACCTATCCTTACATTACTCCAACATTATTTCCAGAACAATACAGCCAACCCTGCTGGCAGCCAGCAGCTGCTGTGTCGGACAACACCAGAACCATATCTTCCATACAAATTTTAGCACAATTCTTTCACAAGCAACAGTGCTGCAGCCATATTTCAACATGTTTAGACAGATGGTGAATAGGGCACACCAACTTCATGGCAGGTTGTTGAAATGTTGCATATGAGGAGTGCAAGAGAACTTCATCAGGTTCCACATCCTTCCTGGGGTCATGGACAGGTGTCAAACATCAAGGTCAGCGTGCCCCAAAGATGTATTGAGAAGTGGTTCAAAGTGCATGGGAGGAGTTATGATTTCAGAGTTTGCAAGTGCTTGGAAAGCTCAAACTCCACCCTTCTGATTTGAGAAATGAGGAGTGCAGGTATGTAAGGCGATGTCTGAGATATGTAGCAGGAAAATAGCTCAAGTCCACGTTCTGAACACTCACTGTCACAGGATTTTAGAAGGATGTGTGTGTCAAACAAGGAAAAGATGAGGGAAGCGTTCACGCTGATGAGTAGTTGATACTTTCACAAACAAGCATTTCATAAAGAGAAGGGACTAGGAGTGAATTAAATCCAAACTAGAGAGGTTTAACAATGAGCTGTGTTTTCTGTTAACCAAGTCCTTTACAAAGCATACAGGCACGCAGTTATCATTCAGTTATTTCTGGCACACTGTCCACACTGACAAGCACTACAGAAGTTTATTCCAGATTGCATTCATAAGGACCTTCCCAATTTCCCCTGGAGCACGGAGCAGGGCTGGCTGCCAGAATGAGCAGGATGCCCCATGTGTGATACCTCCCTTCACAAAGGGTCTGGAGCACAGCAAAAATGGGAAGAACCAACTCCACTACCTC
This sequence comes from Pavo muticus, assembly GCA_016647715.1. NCBI lineage: Eukaryota > Metazoa > Chordata > Aves > Galliformes > Phasianidae > Pavo > Pavo muticus. The sequence continues at coordinate 975,614 of JACDJE010000204.1, forward strand.
CTTCCCCAGCTATGGCCCTGCTCTAAAACCAGAGCATGTGAGAAATATCATGTAGGGTTTATTGTCCATACTTTCAGCACAAAATAACCACCACATTCTGTCTGACTTAAGAAATAAATCTTTTGTCAAATGTGCAGGAAGAAGTAAAAGCACAATGAACATCCAGTTTGCATAGTACTTGATTGCCAGCAGAGTGCATTCCTACAATGTGATGCATGACTAAAAGAAGTGTAACTTACAGAAATTTGTGAAAACCTTCGAGCTTTAAGAATGCTGCTGAGCTTTGTGTTAGGAGGAACAAAAGCAAGAGTTACTCAGGTAGAGATACCTGCATTTTTGTGCATTCAGAACAGACCCAAATAAAAAGAGAATTAAATTAATTATGCTATTCTTCAGCTACTTGCTTATCATTTCAGCTATTAAGTTCACTAGCATTACGGCACAGAAAATTCAAGTCCCTCTGCTCCTGAGACTTAGCAAGGTTTAAGGAGGAGTTTAAGAAGAGGTCCACTCCAGAAGTTTCATATTTACCTGATGATTCTCTGCGCAGCGTACTGATGCAGTGAGCGGAACTGTGCTGACATATTGGCTAGGGCTGCCAGGCAGTTGGTGTGCAGGTATTTGTCCTGTCAGAAAGAAAGGAGAAAAACCAATGCATCAAAATGTCCTTTTTATACACGGTGACATCTGTTGCAGGAAACCACTCAGAGGACTGACATCCATTGTTTCAAAGGCCATGGTCAAAAGCTCACAGGAGAATGACAAAGTGCATACATGCAGTGATGTTTTAAATATTTTTCTTTAGATATAAGGCTTATAAGAGTGATTTGACACAGATTTCAGGGTATACTTACACTGTACGCATATGCCTTCATATCCTTAGCAAATTCATTAATAAAACATCACATAAATACTGAAATAAATTCTCCTCCTCCTTTATCTCTCTCCATTTTGTAGTCTTATCTTAACATTTCCTGCTTTGTAACTCATTTCTCTACTGATTCTCTCAAAACATTCCATATACCCTACTATACTACTACCATTACTGAATATTAATATGTGATACTATATGATATTACTACTACAACTATTACTCCATGATACTTAACATTTCTGCTCCCCTTTTAGAATTCCAGAAGCCATTTGTCCAGAGGAGCACTTAAGTGACAGCCCTGTCAAAGCCAGGGGTCAGAGCCCTCAGTCAGATGGGAACCATCACTACCAATGAAGTTTGGCTGCAGGCAAGTAAACATGGACTGGGTCATTGCTCAAAAGAGAAAAAAAATAAATCTTGAATTCACACATGACTTGCTGTGGTACTATTAATAACATAATACTATTCAGTATATTCAAATTTGGCAAGAATTCATACATTGTTTTGAGCCATCGGCATGACCAGCCCCTACACATCAGTGTTTAATTACACCTACAAGGGATTTATTTTCCCTACTCTGATCTAAAATATACATTTACACTTGAGTGTAACAGACTCCAGATATTACAACACCCTACTGGCCCTGTGGCTGTCCTACATCATAAGAACACTGACTACACATAGAACTGAACTGCCCACTTCTGAGTAATGGAGTAGAGGCAAAGAACCTGTAAGCAATCATTTCTCCCCATCAGACAAAGGAATTTTTTCTTCTCATCTGATAAACAGTTCTGTACCTAAATTATGGAATTTAGAGAGTCCTATTCAATGAACTGAATGATAATACAAAAAATGTCCCACATGTTCAGAGCCATCTAACACTGCGCTTAGCTAATATGGCTGTTCTTCCCATTTCCTTCGCTCCTACAATTTCCGATGCCAACTCACTGCAACAGAAGGAAAAGAAATCCCACACCCTGTTTGAGACTGAAATCCTGCTGTTGAACTTGGAAACCCTCACAGTGTACATAAGCACTCCAAGTAACTCTTACCCTTGTCCGTGTCATGTTGTACTGGATGGTTCTTATCACAACGAGTATCAGGAGACTCCCAAGTGAGATCTCTGTTAGGACACGCTCAGCATACCAAGTGATATTTTTCAATATCTGGAAAGAAGAAAAAAGCTGTTCAGCATCCAGGCCTGAATAAGAACACAGAAAGGCCTCTGGACTCCCTTTTCCCTTAACCTAGCTGTAAACCTGGTCAGAGCTTCACACCTTCCTGTGCTTTTCACTATCGAAGTTTATCACTATTTGAGAGCTTATTGCAAGAGGAGAATTAACACAGTCATTCTTCCCAGAATTATGAGCAACATACCAAAAAAATCCTGCCTTCAAGAAATGATAAAAAATAATAAATGGGAAATACCCTAAAAACACAGAGAAGTTCCCCAACAAACATAGGGTTATTCTGGGTCAAACCAAAGATTTACTCAGCAAGGACTATTTCACAAAGAGCTGCCATTCTGTAAAGCTTTTATCTTTGATATTTTTAGTATTGTTTTGTTGAAACTTCATGTTTAATGAAATAAAATACACCTTAAAAGTCTAAACCTCATTGTTCAATTTCATTAAGTACTGCTGTCAAAACGTTACATGAAAACATTTCTGACTGTGTCCCTTCTTCCCATCTCTTATTTGGATGATTGAAAAGAATGGTTGCCCCTCATCCTGTATCATTTGGCTTGTAGAATTCCCTCTTCCTCCCACTGATCAATAACCTCAGAAAGGCCTCTACTTTGTATAGAGAGGATGGAGACATAGCAACAAACTGAACAAGCATTTGGAAATACTTTCAGAATCTAAAACCTCATCCAGCTACCTAAAAAATCTCAGTAAATTAATCTGCACGGGATCCTGAAGAAATTACACAGAATCACAGAATGGCCTGGGTTGGAAGGGACCTCAAGAATCATGAATCTCCAACCCCCCTGCCAGGCAGGGCCACCAACCTCCCCATTTAATACTGGACCAGGCTGCCCAGGGCCCCATCCAACCTGGCCTTGAACACCTCCAGGGACAGACAGGGCATCCACAACCTCTGTGGGCAGCTGTTCCAGCACCTCACCACTCTCATAGTAAAGAACTTCCCCCCGACATCCAACCTAAATCTTCCCTCCCTCAACTTAAAACCATTTCCCCTTGTCCTGCTGTTATATTCTGCTAAGTTTGCAGCAGAATATCTGTGGCAAAATCCAGGCATCTCCCACTGTATCAGCCTTTGGTTGGGTGATGCGCAAGCCTTCCGCTGCAACTGAACATTGCCAGAGAAATAATCAAGAGAAATACTTTATAAACATTAATTGCAGGTCAGGCTTGATGCAATCATTTGGTTGTAAATCACTGAAAGAGCACAGAACTGACTTCTAAAAAGGTCACTCTAAATTGTTCATTTCCATGGTAGCATAATCGTCATTTGAAGTTCTCTGTGTAATAAATATTAAGGGAGAATGCACACTGCTCAGTGCCTTTACAGATCACAGCCCTCCACGTGGTTATTCTCTCCTGCTGCTTCTTAAGGCCTTGAAGACGTTCCAGTACAAGAATTTCAATGTCAAACAGTATTTCCTAAAGATGTGAGGTTTAGAAGGAAATCATGAGGCCACACGAGGTGCCTCGTGGAGAGCTCCATAATTCAGAGCACATTACCAACCCACGTCCTGCAAAAGCTGACCATGGAATTACTTGTTGTGCAGTTCTCTTTTCTGCCTCTCATCCTCCTCATTTTGTGCCCCCATTGATGATGGACACGACCCACATGCAGAGAGGACAACGTGTCCTCTTTGCTACTGACAGAGTTTGTCCCTGTTCCTGTGAATATTTTTCCTATTAACAGCCAATGCACCCAAAAACTTACATCAACAGCAGTATGTGAAGCAATACATACTTTTTCCTTTCCTTATCTTTTTTCCTTTCCCTATCTTTGAAAATGAAAAAGGAGACTCAGAGCTGCTCCATTAACCCAGCTTCTCCAATTCAGCCCAGAGCCTGGATCTGCTCAAACCATACTGAATCACTTTTGCATTCAGCTGGTGTATTTGCAAAGGGGTGTATTTTGGCAAGGAACAAACCAATGCAAAGGTGTTTTACAGAGGATTCAAGAAGAGGACATGCTGGAGCCTACAAACAGAAAATACCCTTATCCGTGAAACCCAAATCATCAGTTATTAACGCTGGCTGTTGTTTCCCTGCAGTATTACACATACTGAACACATTTAAATACTGATTTGGTTTGTTTTAAAACTATTATGGAAGTTATGAATCATAGAACTGTATGAGAACTGGAAAGAAATGAGTTATCCCATATTACTGCCAAAACAAGATTGGTCTTTACAGCCTGTAGTGAGAATCTTTGTTTATTCCTGCTATAAACGAGTCGAGCAACCCACCTTCCATCAGGCAAGCTATCCCAGAGCTGATACCTCTCAGTACTTGAAGTTATTTGCCCTGGTTTTCAGTTCACCTTCCTTGCCAGTTCCATCCCACCACCATTTTCTGATACTCGACAACTGAAGACTTACATTTGCTAGTTGGACCACATTCTTCCATTTATTCTCATTTTGGGTCAACATGCAACAAAACTTTGCATTTTCATTTCTTTTAAATTTTGCAGATGCTTTTATAAAAGCATGTACTTTATCTGTAGTCCCAGCATCTCTATCTATAGAGATCCAAATTATAGCAACTTCTGAACAACCACCAACATCCTGGACAGATTTGCAATCTACAAGCATCTCCCTCTATACCAATGAACAAGCCCTTCAATAAGCAACAAAAGCAGAACTGAAGCTTAATGCAGTGCACTTTACAACCTTTAAGGACACTTTATTCTTCATTTACTTAATCCCCTTGTAACCAACATTTAACAGGGATTCTCCCTACATTAAAACATTATTCTAAAACAATGTCAGATTCATGATCCACTTCTTTATGAGACGCTAAGGGACTAATGGAGGTAGCACATCAAAATATTTCAGTTATTGTATCTGTGTCCAAAGAGACAGGTAAAGATCCAGTGACTAACCTTACAGTTATACCGACTTGCTGCATGAAAAATAAAACCAGCAAGTCCTAATTCTTGTGTACGTGGTTACTAATCATCTTCTGCTACTGAAAAACAAGCTCAGTGTGCACAGCTGAGATTTACATAGTGCAATCATTGTTTTTTAGATATCCATTTTGTGCAGAGGAACGTCAGTGGTCTATATGGGAGTCTTATAGAATATTAACATCACCTTTTTCATTGCACATTGAGTAAGATGTATTTCTTTGGAGAGAAAATTAAAGGCTGAATTTAAAAATGAACGCTTAAGCGAGGAAGCTCTTGTTCTCCCTTTCTAATCAACTTGCTGATCTTGGTTCCTTTTCCACCAATGTGCCTTGGTTCTGAGTGGTTCAGTGGGCATGGTGGGCATGGCTTGCGGTTGGACTCCGTGATCCTGGAGATCTTTTCCAATCTTAATGATTTCATGATTCTATGAATTCTCCCCAGGCTCCGTATGGCAAGACTAGGATCTCTCTAACACAATCAGCCAGCAGAACGCTACTCAGCAGTGCTGAGTTGCAGCAAAGACATTTCATATTTCAAGCAGGATGTATGTGACAGCATGCCTCTTGCACAATTTATTTCCTAGTCAGCAGCCTTAATTCTTGCTGTAAGTTTAACACATAAACAGAGTACATGCCTTCCACCAAGCCCCACAAACTGAACAAGTGATTTATACTGCAGTCGGTGACGCTTGATCAGTGCTGTGCTTTTACTGAGGATCCAAAAGGCACTCAAACACCATAGGAATAAAAGCTCTTGGTATTGAGAACTGAGAGTTTAGAGCACAATTGTTCTGTGTCATACTCTCAAATACAAACTCAAAACCACATACTCTGTGTATAACTCTACTTTTTATACACCACCTTCTGCCCTTGGATGCCAAAGAAGTATGTCATAGGTTCTCTTTGCTCCAAGGGATATTTATTATTGGTTGGATCTTACTGACAGTAACACTAAATATTCAAGACATAATTACATGCGTGCTTTATCAAAACCCTTAGTCAGTAGGTTTGAAAACAAAACCCAACGAGAAAAAAAACCAAAGAATCCTATATGCCTTATTCTAGACATGGACAGTAATTTCATAAAACAAAAGCAACTGGTTCCAGAAGCATGAAATGTGAAAGTATTTCAAATTTCAAAATCATCCACATGAAAACAATGCCACACTTGAAACAAACTCTTTGGTTTGCAAGACAAAAAACACAGAGGTTCTGATTAAATGCTCTTTTGAACACTGCACAGAAGACACAGAACAAAAGAACAGGAACTCAGTTCTCTGTATCCTGAGCACTGAGATCCTTGTTTTCCCACTGACTGGCTTTAGAAATGTTCCTTAGCAGAATAAACAGAAGCACAGTTAAGTTGTGCTTTACAGCCTGTTTCTAATTGCTACAGCACAAAGTACTGTGGCAGTGTGACAGGTTGCTGCCACTTCAAGTATGACACAAAGTTAATGTGACATCTGATCTTTTTTTATCTACAGTTTCATGAATCAGGGAAGAAAAATGACCAATGCACATCCCTTCTGGGAATCCTTGCATTTACCCATTTACTCAATTTTTATTAATGAAAGAAATGGAGCTCTCCGTGGTTCCCGGGCCCCAGCTTCATGAAGCCATGGTGGGACTGATGGTTTGGATCATGGTTAAGACCACAGTCAATTTAAAGAAAAATGCTTCAGCAGTCAAAAAGAATTTCTGTGGTTTCCTGAGCTCTTTACTAGTTTGTATAATCACAGGATTTATAAAATCGGGCTTACTAGAATTAATCTTGGAAATCAACGAATAAATGTGGGTGAAAGGAAAATAGTGTACAAAGGTTTTTATGAGAACATTACACAGGGTACGTAGCAGCAGAGAGAAAACCAGGTTGACCTAAAACACATCAGTTTCTTCTCTTTTCATTCTTCAGCCAAGCGATGCAAAAAGATCCCGCTGTGGTTGTTAACATTTGAGCAACCTTTGCAGTGAATAAGAGTTCGCTCCACCTGTGTAACTGATGCTCACATTTGACAAGTGTACATACACAGTTTCCCAGATCCATTCGTAATATTTTCTCCTTTAAAATACCCCCTCAGACTTTAGGAGACGTGGAGTTAATTTTTAGGAAAGCAGGAGACTAAATACTTCCATTACGCCGTACTTTTAGAATGGACGCTCAGTCACTAACACCTGGAAATGAGGATTTAAATCATTTCAAAGGATGGGAAAGGGGAACTGATGCATCAGTATGATTTTGTATCCATTTCCTACAGACAAGGCAAGGTGCTAACTACCAATCCCTCTACCAATATATCCATTCGCCAAGAAGGTAACTTTTTAAAAGCTTGACAAAATGTGCTTTTTTTCCCTATCAATTAAGCAATCATTAGAATCGTAGTCATCAACTCTCATTTACATCACAGCTGATTTGGGTGCCTGTGAGTACACGGGGGGGACCAGCTCTTTCTCTTTAGCACGGGGCAAGGAAAAAGCCTTAATAATCACCAAGGCAAGTGCTGCAGTGGTGGAACAGCATTCTGATTTGCCTTGAAGTGATCTTTAGGGGCCCTTCCGATCTAAGCCATTTTATCATTCATTCCATGATTCTATGAAGTCTGCTCTCCGCTTTGGCATGAAACATATCCAGTCAATCACAGAACAGTGATAAAAGGTGAGAAAATCATTAAGAAATAGAGGAGAACCAGTGGAAGAATTAACGTTATTCCACGTCTGCCCTCAGCAGTGTCATAGTGCTCCACTGGCTTTTTATGCCCGAAGTTTCCATTTTCACACTTTATTCTGAAGTAGGGTGACAAAGAAGCTCACATAGACACGAATGCAGCCCACAGCCACTCTCACCCATCTGCAGAACTAGCAAACTCCTGGCACTTGGCACTGCTGCTGAAAGGACGCCACTCAGCAGGCATGTGGAGGGAGTAGCAGAGAGAAAAAGCCAGGGAATATGAGAGAAGCAGTCAGATTCTGAAGTAAAACAGATTAAACGGACAAGAAAATAGAAAAAGGCAAAGGCAGGGCTGAGCAAATCAGTGCAGGGTAAAAGGAACCAGACATTTCTGTAATTGAAATGGAAGTAGTAAAATAACATCCACATTACACTGCAAATACATTGGCAGGGTTAGCGGTGACGGCAAGCATAAACTGGACAAGGACACTTGATTAAAGTTCCCATTCCACAGCTGGATCCTCATTAACAGCATTAGGGAAATCTTCCACTTTATTTATCCAGCAAGGAATTTTTGACAGACTGCATGTAAACCAAATGAAACAAATGAAGGACAATGAGGAAGCAGACTGAGCAGGGGTGGAATTGTCTGCTGTACCCCAAACCCTCACCAAGCTCCATTTATGACATACAGAGCTATATGAAACTCTGACATTTCAGAACATATGTATTATTAAGGTCTGATCACTGGCACTAAGACAAAACACCAATTACCTCCCAGTCAGGCTGGAAATTTACTTGAGAGCAGTTGCTTCTAGCTTTTCGCATTTCACTGATTTTACATAACCCCAAAAGAGAGTTTTTATGTCCCAGTCAAAAATTTAAACATAATCAGTGCAGGCATCTGTATTATCACAGCGTTAGAAGCTGGGAACTAGAACATTATTATCCAAGGTCTTCTCCAGCACAGATGGTCAAGGCCCATCACAGAGAGTCAACATTTGGATGATATGTGGATAACGCAGAACAGACATTAATCTAGCAGGAAGACAGAAAAGAAATGCCAAGTAAGGAAGCAACAGTTTGGAAAATAAACCTCCAACTAAGACCCCCCTCAGCTGCATCAAACTGGTTAAGCAAAGATTTTGAAGAGAAATAAAAAGGCTTTTCTGTTTCTCTCTCCCTTTTATAGCCCCTCCAGTCCCTCACTCCGCAGTCACTGCACACTTACAATCATAAAGACTGAAACAATTTTTAGGTCTCAAGAGTTATTTACCAAAGCAGCAACTCACCACTTCATGAATGGATCGGTTGAAGCCATCATCCTCTGTGAGGATCAACAAAATGATGAGAGCCATGTAGACATGGTGTGAATTCCTTTCTTCAACGTGATAGAGGATTTCGAGAATTGGCAGAACCTTTAGGGAAGGAGGAATGTGTGCATTAGGTGAGTCTTTCAAACAGCTGACAATAAAAAGAGGAGACTGCAAATCTCCCGACTATCAGCCCGTCCTGAACAACATCACAGTGATTTCTCCCTCTCGAGATAACCACTCCTTAGCAATGATGTACAGCGTTCAAACACCTTCTGTCCGTCTTACTCTGTCTCCACAAGAAAGTCCATACAATTTTTTTCTTGTGGTGAGACACGGAATTCCACTTCCTAATAAATTACATTTCCAGCCATAGTAGTTATTGTAGGTTCTGAAAGCTTGAGTTCCCCTCTAGACTATGGGAAAACAAGCAAGATTTTCAGCGGTGCAAACAGGAAAACAGTTGTTTCTAACCACTTCTGCTAGCGTAGCCTGGTCTGAAATAACTTTCCTCATCAAACACAGCCAGGCATATTGGAGCTGAGGTGACCTGAAATTCAGATCCCATTTTGGTGTGTGGAGATAATCCAGACAAGAACCAGTTTGGGTTGGGTTACGACTAGCAAAGGCCTGTTTTTCCCATTTTAGACAGTGTGCAGCCAACGAGAACTGACACTCTGCTGAGAGTTCAGCCCAAGGTCTTGCAACATTTCCACCAGGATGAACGGCTTCAGCCAAAGACTTGCAGTAATAACGAAAACGAATTGCAACTGCAAGCATACCTGAATGCTAGGCTAAAGCTAATCCAGATGCAAACGCTGTCGTCTTACCAACTGGAAATTAGCTTTCCACTAGCTCAGTACGTGGCTTCCCCACACTGCAAAAATACCCTGGAAAAAGGAACTGGAGACAACTCCCAATTCCAAGATAGTGAATGAGATGCAGAATGGTGTCCAAGAAGATTCTAGACACCTACAGACTTCTGTTGTTCAAAACAGGTCCAGTGAAGCAGGACAAATCATGTGAAACCTATTCTGGTGCGAGGCCAGAGCGCTGAGCGCTGCATAAGCCTCTGAAGTTACCAGAATGTTCTGTTCAGTCAACAAGTCCCAAAACAGTTGGAACATATTAAACACACAACACAGTTTCTATCACAACCTATGAGGCTTAGCTAAGTGCTGCAAGCCACAAAACCTTCTGACAGATGCTTTAGCCAGGGGCAAGGCAATACCGCACCAGAAGTAGAGAATAAAATATTTACGCATCGCAAACTTCCTTCCTTTACATATTCAAAGGATTCTTCCCAAACATCTCTCTTCAGTTAAAACTGGAGGCAATCTTTCCATGTTTTATGAGTATAGGTCTTGAGAGTAAAGACTGTGTTTTCCTGGAGTATGTGTTTGGTAGTGTAGCAAAGTGTAGCAAAACCACTTTTCTTTGGATGGAGGACAATCATAGAATCATTAAGGTTGGAGAAGACCTCCAAGATCTCCCAAGCCCAACCCCAGCCCACCCTACCGTGCCCACTGACCATGTCCCCAAGTGCCACATGTCCACAGTTCTTGAACACTTCCAGGGATGGGGACTACACCACTTCCCTGGGCAGCTGTGCCACTGCATCACCGCTCCTGGGAGAAGAAATTGTTCCTACTATCCAACCTGAACCTTCCCTCCTGCAACCTGAGGCCAGTACCTCTATTCCCATTGTTGTTACCCAGAAGAAGAGGCCACTAAGCCCTCCCATAGAACTGTATTCCAGACCCTTCACAGCTTTGTTGAGAAGGGATGCAAACGTTGCTCCATCAGTCCATTGCTCAAGCTTTTCCCAAATAAAATATTTTAATTTTATACAGCTTTGCACTGCATAAACTCAACACCATTTCCAAGCCCAAGCGTTATGATAAGTTGCATATAGGATGAAACAATACACAAAAGCAACCAGCAAGACAACTTCTCATGTTCTAATTACTGGACCAAACTGAAAGAGGCAAATCATAGAATCAAATGGCCAACTACCTGCCATTTCCAGGTGAAAACCAAATAAATGCATCCAGTTCATAGATTGTACCAGCACTTTTTCCTTTGTACACTGATATGCTGAGGTGTACATTCCTTCAGGACAAGCGTTACTGTTCTGAAAACAAGAAGTGTTCAACAAGCTCTTAGCCATATGGTCTGATTTTTGTTAGAGCCAAGAGCTGGAACTCAATGATCCTTATGGATTATCTTCCAGCTCAAGATACGCTATGATTCTATAAGCCACCATTTAAGTAGAAAAGATTTAAGAGAGTTAAGATGCAAGACGAAATTAGAATTTTAGTCAGACTATAATTTTTCTAAATTCGCAAGCAAAATACACTTCTACACTTCTATGGTATAGACATACATTAGATCACAAAGTTTATGTCACACACGTGCAATAAAACTTAATATCTATCTTCTTATGCACGGGCTTGGTGTAGTCAAGCATTGTGCAGATCCTGTTTAGACACGCTTGGTGCAATACACACTTGCACTTATGGTTAACAGAAAACTTCCACATCCCATTCTTCCAAACAGATGAGGGCTACATCCAGGAATATCCATGCAAATAAGTGTCTTGCTTCTTGTTTGTTTGGTTGATTTTTTTAACAAAAAAAAAACCCACAATGATGCAATGATGCAATTTGAACATGCAGTCATACCCTCCAATGAATGATTTATGAATGAAACAGCAAAAAAGCATACCATAACCACTTCTTGTTCTGCAGGCCCTTTAATTCAGAATCATTTAACTGTCATTGCTGGATTACTACTAACGTTCTTCCATGAGGAGCAGCTTTTAACCAGTAAGATACAGCCACCATTATAAAGTTCTCCTTTTAATCCCTCAAAAAGAGGCAGGTAAAAGTTGACACTGGAAGCTATACGTGCTCCTACCAACAAGAAAAGGCTCAACATTCTCCATCCACAAACCATGCTTATGAAGAAATGAGCTAATTGCCCCCTATTTCATCAGTGCCACCATTTCCTGGAGAATCTTTGCAAGTACTTTTAACAGTGTGGGTGATTTCCAGACACAAACATCTCTAATAGCAAGTATTTTATGGAATTATGTGCACTGACATGCTATAAGTTATGGAGGACATACAAATGTTCTATTACCTTCTACCAAACAGATTATAAGAGGAAAAAAAATACACTGCACTATGAACAAGAAAGCTAGAACACAAAGGTATTTCCATGTAAATTCATATACCAGTCAGGACCAAGCTGAAACAATCTACTATACCAGTTAGAAACAACTGACTCGATTTACAAATTAAAGTGACGTTACAGAAGTGCAAAGATATCTAAAAAAGCCTAGGAAATGCCAGAGAACATCTGTTAGTGATGTTTCCTGGGCGTCAAACCCAGAAAGAATTGTAAAAAAAAAAAAAGAGGAAAAAGACAACAAACGCTGTGATGCATTGAATGAAGTGCAACAGAACAGCCCCCACCCCTCAAATTCAGGTGAGAGTTCAGCTGAACGCTGACTGGATCTCTCACATCACAGCCCTGTGCACTTCACCCAGTTGGCCCACTGGTTTGTGCCTGAAAACACCACGGTCCTCCAAGAAGTCATCCACCCTTATCTCAAGGAGACCGCTGCTGTGTCAGCAACTTTCACCTCTGAATTTCTTTGTTTTCCTCCCATCTTTCTAAGCTGTGGGATTCACCTTCCAGGCTTCATCCTTACCGTGCCTCCCAGCAGGCTGAGTCCTTCCTGGACAACGTTTTCCCTGCAAAGACACTAACACATCTACACGGTGCTCAGACAGCTTTCTGACTAACTCAGCACAGTTGACTTTCTGAGTTTCCCACAGCAAGCCCTCACAGTTCTGCCGGTTTGTGTGTGGGTGTTTGTTTCTTTTTTTAAGCAAAAAACTGCTTCTGAGCGCTCTCTCCATCTTCCAATAGCCTGTGATTATTTCATGGAGCGTGGCAGCACGGCTCCAGAACAGCACGGAGCCTTACTGTTGCCATATAGGGAAGCAGCCCCACACTCCTGTCCCTTTGTCTCATTTATGAATTTGAATTTTTAACCACAGGGTTGTAACTGGGAGACCATAGTTTTGCTGTCCATTAACTCCTCGCTCCCAGTCCTCTTTGTGCCTGGCTCAGAACATGCTATAAAGCAGCTGAACTGCTCTTCTTAGCTGCCTGCTGCAGCTCATCCCTACCTACAAGCCCACTGAAAACAAGCAGATTGCAAAAAGATGTCAGCAGTCTATCAGCAATGACCAGTAAAAGCACCAGGATGCATGAAGGGTAAAATAAATGAAGGACAGGATAGCTTGAGACAGAGCAATCAGTTTCAGAACAGTGCTTACACCTAAACTTTGTTTCTCTAACAATAAATTGATAAGCTTAGCCACCGTGAAACCCATCATACCACATACCAATAGCAAAGGACACCAAATATATAATGCCTTGTTCACAGGATTTATACAAAGTGACTGAGGTCACACCTAGACACTGTGCAGCAGACTACACTGGAGTTCAGTTTCAAATCATCAATTCAATATCAACCATCCTGCCTGAATCTACCAACAGCAGTCTCTAACAACTCTGATTTCAGTGGCAGAACTTGGACTGAGCCCAAACCCATTCCATATCTGCCATCAAACAGGCACAAGATCCAATTATCTGGCAGGACTTCAAGTATCGTAATGGAAAAGGTTCTCTATTCTGTTACCTATTCCCCCAGACAGCCGTTATCTTATTAGAGGAATGCTTTTTAATAAGTAAGATTTGTTGAAGTGGTTTGTGACATTACTAAGTGCACCAGGGAGCATCAGCTAATTTATAACCTACAAGAACTGCACCAGGTTTTTGTTACATCAGCCGTGAAGCACAATCCTACTGAAGCAGCTAAGGAGTCACTGAAGTTGCACTTCTATAAAGTCTGCCAGGTACTCCTTGAGGAGTTTCAGCTTTAGGTCAATCGTGTGAGACATCTGGCACGTCAAACATGTCACAGTTCATTTTGCTAACTATCATCCACATATACACATGATAAACTTGTGCAGTTTTTGGCCTGAATGTCTAACAAATAAGTTAACACGGCATGAGCTGCCGGTGGTGTGAGCAGGCTGCCCAGAGAGGAGTGCAGTCCCCATCCTTGGAGGTGGTGTGATGCGGTGTAGGTCTGGCACTAAGGGACATGGCTGGTGATAGGACCTCAGGGTGTGCAGAACAGTACTTACAAGGTTCTCTATGTCTGTCCGTGCCAACACGTATGTCCGTACGTTGCCATTCTGGTGCAGAAGCATGTACAGCAGAAGGGTGGCTTGATCAGACTTCTGCTGCTCACACAAAGCCGTGTACAAGCTGTTAAAATTAATCTGGAAAACGTGGGGATGCGATGATGAGAAAGCGCTGCTGTCTGAAACAGAAAAATATAAAATAACCCTTAGCAAATATATCTGCCTTCCGGATAGCTTTAATTTTTGAAACCTCTGGATGGAATATTTTATGCAGGCATCATAATAAGGAAGTAACCAAAAGCATCCATGAGTCTTACAACGGATGGGCATAAACCTTACAGGGCGCCGGTGAAGCCTCCTTCCACACAACCCAGACTAGCAGTACTTTATGCATGCTCACAGTATGATTTATGGCGGAGCTGAAAGTGAGAACAGAACAGATTTCTGCTCATAGAACCTTTTCTCCAGAAGCTTTACCAGCTTCAACAGAAACTTCCAACACCCATCTCTAAACTCTAGGAATTTCCAGAGGAAGTGGAAGAAGCAAGCACGACTGTCAGCGCACAGCATGCAAAGAGCCAGGTTTTCTTCTTTGCTCAGCCACCCCACGTCAGGTTGTGCCCTCACTTTTTTCACAAAACACCTCTGAGAGTGCAAAGTCTGTTCCACTGCAGCAAGGGTACATTTCTCAACTCTCAAAAACCTCTACAGAAATCTGTGTAGTATCCTCCTGCCCAGCTCTGCCCAAAGAACCATTCCAAACAGGCAGCATCCGTGGCGGACACATGAAGGGGGATGAGATTGCCTTTGGGAACTGAATTACTTATTTCAATGTCTTGGCAACTGGATACAAGGGCCATCCTTACTGAGCACATCAACAAGCTCACCATATGGAAGAAATGCAGTAATTTTGTAGACACCCTGGAAACAACAGCAGTTCAAATACTCAAGTATCCTACAAGTCTGGACTTAAGAATTGCCCTGCTTCTATAACCAAGATGTCCAAACTTCAAGAATTTAACTAAAATTCCTCAGTTCCCACAATAACAGACTACATATTTCTGAGTTGTTTACTGCTTATTAAAAATGCATTAACTTAGGAAAGTGCTGTAGGAAACAGTGTGACAACACCACTACTCCAGCACAGTCACTGGTGGACAGAGCAGGTTTTTAGGATGCATCTCTGTACCTTCACAGATTGATCACCAACGTTACACCCACTGCAGTGTGGCTGCCCCACTGCCCCTTGCTTTCCAGTGCATACACTTGGCAAAGTTTTTTACAATGTTCTCAACACTGCCAAAAGCCATTTTTCACATTAAAATCGCATCCTATGAATCATTATGACCACAACTAGACTTTTCTATGCCATTCGCCTTTTTCCAGTCCCACTCAGTGTTCTCAAGAACCAAATTTAAGCTTAATTATATGAATATTGCTAGAGGAAACAAGTTTAATGGAAACAATGTCACTCTGTAAACATACACATTTAAAGAAAAAAGGGGTTTTAATGCTGCTTTCGACACAGAATGACACAATCAGCAATGCAATAGCTCATCATAGCTCTAAGGGACATGATGCCAGCTAACCAGGATTTCTCCAAGCGCTATAAATCTTCAGAGAACTCCTGCAGTCTCTTGGGCAACCAGTTTACTTGGAAGACAGCTTTATTTATGCCTTCTAAAATTATGAAGCTTTCTTGAATTCATCAAGTCTGAAGGAAAAAGTACCCTCCTTCCTCTGTCCCTTCCATGAATTTCAGCACCAGGGAGCCAACTACTCATCACAATTCCCAGAGGACGGTGTCCTATTACATGGGCTTGCTGGAGAGAAAACAGGTTTTGGAAAGAGAATCTCCAAAAAGTTGCAGCAACTTAAAAGCTTCGTTTCCATCGGTTCATGCTTAGGAGTAAGAACAGATCACAGAATCAAGGAATCACAGAATGGTTTGAGTTGGAATGGACCCTTACAGGCCGTCAGGTCCCACTCCTTGCAGTGCACAGGGACACCCACAGCTCCCCCAGGTGATCAGAGCCCATCCACTGTCTCCAGGAATGGGGCATCACCGCCTCTCCGGGCAACCGGTGCCTCCCTGCCCTTCTTGTAAAGAACTCCTTCCTTATTTCCAGTCTGAATCTCCCCTTTTTTAGTCTGAAGTCATTTCACCTTGTCCTACCAGACACAAACCTTGTGTGTTCTTGAATGACATAATTGCCTGCCTGTAGGGGTTCGGTGTGTCCGGAGCGTCGGTCAGGTTGGCCAGGACCAGCAGTAGCAGCAAGCTCTGGTTAGCCAGTGGGGAGCACTGCTCCAGCTGTGGTGTTGCCTTACTCCCCACTCCGCCCAAGGTGAAGACTGTCCACAGGCCAGCTGCAGAGAAAAGGCACAAAGGAGAATCCATTTAGACAACAGAATGCACGCTCTTATTTTAATGAGGAATACCCCTTTGGAGAGAAGGGAATTATCTAACACACAGGGACGTGGAAAAGGAGGAAAGCAATTCACCTCTGCACAGTATGAAGACATGATTTCTAAAAATGAGACTTTCAGGAGTAACATGGGAAAATTAAGCCACAGGAAGATAAGAAAAAGCATGCAGAAAGGAAACGAAGGGTGAACATGAAACACAGAGCAGACACTGGCTGAAGGATTCATCTAGCATCCTTCGTAATTCTAATGTGTTGAGAGAGAATAAGGAGCTTGTACACAGCCACGTGAATAAAGTGATGAGCTCCATGCTGCAGTACTTTTATTCTGCATTCTAATTTTCATAACCTCAGTGTACTTTAAAGTAACAAATGCCAATACTGCTTCAACATCCAGAGTCCAGTAGAGAATATCATTGCTGCTCATTAGTTGTGGGTAGACAACATAACAGCAAATAATAAACTTCTTGGGGACAGAAACAACCAAAACCATCATCAACAGCAATTTGAACTGATCATCCCACAGCAGCTCTCAGTTGTTTGCTTCCTAACTGCAGTAACAATGCATATTAGAATGTTCTCCCCTTTCTATAGATAAGCATCCTCATCCCTAAATGCCTGCTGAGCACTGAATGGCTTTGAGTGTACCCTGGAAATTTAAGGCAGATTCTGATCATTTCACCAAACGGACAGAGCTACAGTAGGTCAAAGTCTTTAATTATACAGCACAACAAGAAGAAACTCAACTTCAAAATTCTTATTTTTTAATTCATGTCAGAAGTCAAAGTTAATAATAACATACTTTCTTAAGGAAAGAAATAAAAATTAAGGAGGTTTAGTTTTCTAAATTGTTTCTAATTTAGTTCAGTATTCTAATCTGACAGATTTGAGTTGCACAGGACCAAAACCTGCAAGCTATCGGAATGCAACACATACCCACAGTGTTGTCAGTTAACAGAATCTAACATATTCTCAGCCCTCCAAAGTTTTGGAAGTCAAGCCAGATTTTTCTTCAAACATAGTCATACAGCCAGGTTTTGTAATAAACCAACACTCCCTTCATCAGCACTGTGGCAAGGCAATTAGTGCCACGTCAAAGGCAAAGGAATTAATGACATCCAGTGTTGAGCAGCTTGAAGGACGTCTCACAATAAAAAGTGTGATGATGTTCCTTTAATAATTTGTTATCACCGTGTTTGTGATCCACTGTTCTCAAATCAGAATAAAGTCACTGACCATCAGGCTAGCTCTCTGAGTCATGGGGTTATAGAATCGCTAAGGTTGGTGAAGACCTTTAAGCCCCCCAAGTCCAACGCCAACCCACCCCACCATGCCCACTGACCACGTGCCACATCTCCATGGTTCTGGAACACATCCAGGGATGGGGACTCCACCACCGACATTACTACACCTTTCCTCAACATTTAGGTATAGAAAGAGATGGTCCAAGTACTGATTAGTAACTTGAGTCTTCCATCAGAGAGAGTGAGCTAGTTACGGCCCCGAGGAATTCGCACACTGATACACGACCCAAGTGACCTCTTGGAGTTCTGCCTCTTGCTGGCAAGGGCGTTCCTCCAGAAAAATCAATCCCATGCTAGCGGGTCCACAGCATTCATTTCAGCTCCAAAATGCAGTGTCAAGCTGGGTGCTATGTGTTGGTTGGTGTTAGTAAGGAAAGTAATGCTTTTGTTCATGACCACTGCATTGTTGTGCTAAACAAAGTGTTGGGAAGAGAGATGTCACAGCCAATGTTTTTCACTTTATTCTACATGTTCTCAGTGGCCAAGATAAGCCACAATTCTCAGCGTTAAACAGCCCAACTGTGAAAAGGGTGAAAGGGTGCAGACCACCCACCACAGCAGGATGATCCAGCCTGCTTCTGAAGCTCTGCAAACACTAAAAAAACTCCACGCTACCAAAAACAGCCCTTCTCATGTCAATTACAGCCCTGATGAAGTTAACAATCTTAAAACACTCTTCAACAGTTCTGTAGCTAGGGCACTTTTCATCTATACAATGTGCTGTTTGCTGCAAAATATCTATTTTTAATTGCCATTCTCTAATATAACTTTGTTTACTCATTTCCACAGGGAATCAAATTATTATTATTTTTTAATCAATTAAAGCAATGTAAACATTTTGCCAATTATCTCTGGAGAAAAACAATGGAACTTGGAGAGGGAACATGTTGTTTCTTGCTTTAAAACTAGAATGAGCAGATCCATTTTCCCTTCTGTTCCACACAATTGCACACCACTACTGTTTTCCCTACTCATACTGTTCTGCATAAGGTACAGCAAGTGCAGCAAACAGCAGTGGTCCACTATTTCAGATGCCATCAAATTTTCACTAAATTACTTGCTAGAGCAACAAGGTTGGAATGTTGACCTTTTCCAAGCTTCTTCCAAGATCCTAAAATCATCTCCTACCTTCAAAGCTGTCTGATATCATTTCACATCGTTCAGCTGTAGATATTTCCATCTGTTTTGAACTAAAATAAACAGAAACCTTGAAGAGCAAAGCACGTTTCTCTGCAATAGAGAATCTGAAGTCTGCTCTAGGATGGCGAGAAGCACTGTTGAGAGCCATGAAAACAACACCAGAGTTGTAATTGAGTTTGACAGCCTGCGGAACAACGTTAATGGCAAAATGAAG
The DNA here is from genome assembly GCA_016647715.1 of Pavo muticus. Taxonomy (NCBI): domain Eukaryota; kingdom Metazoa; phylum Chordata; class Aves; order Galliformes; family Phasianidae; genus Pavo; species Pavo muticus. The sequence continues at coordinate 994,887 of JACDJE010000204.1, forward strand.
CAATGACACATTCATCTAAAAGGAACTGTCTTTCACCAGACCATTATTTAACGTAAACAGGATGAGGCAGAAATCTCAGCCTAACACTCTGGTCTCTGGTAGGCAAAAGCAAAGAGAAATGGGTGAGGTTCACAGCTGTTATCTACTCAAATAAGTTCATTTATGCTTGGAGGAGACTAAAATTTTAGCAGCTTGCTTTTAGAAGTGGAGATTTTATTTTTTATAATAAGAGCTGCAAAATGCAGTCACATTCATTAAACGCGTGACAATCCCGCAAATGAATTTTATTGCTCTTGGACCTATTTGGTTGAGTGCCACATTTCACCCACGAAGACTTCTCCATGAGCAGCCCTACAAGCACTGGATTAAGGCAGAATCCCTGGGCTGCCCTGAAGAATGAAAGGAAAGAAGGAAGGCTTCAAATAGATACGAAGTTTCTTGAACTCTTTTTGCCATTTTAACATTTCCCGCTCTCTTATTCTAAAATGGGAAAAACAAACACAGAAAGACAAAAAAATATGGGTAGACAAGGCTACCCAAGCTGGTAAAAGATGAAAATGAGAACCAGAAAGAAAACCCATCCACAAAAAGCACCATGCAGAACAGAACTGGATGACCCATCCCTGGAGGTGCTCAAGGCCAGGCTGGGGTTGGATGGGGCTCTGGGCAACCTGCTCTGGTGGGAGGTTGGAACTGGGGACTTCCAACCCAAGCCATTCTGTGGTTCTCACTAACCCCGTGTTTTAGGAATTTGCAAATTAAGCTAGCTCCATGCTTTGCTTCTCCATTTATGGAACTGTCAGCATACAGAAAATTAATTGTTCAACGTTACAACACAGGACAGCACTAAACTACATAGATAACGAAGAACTAAAGCACAAGTGATTTTCTCTAATTCTACTTGATAGCGTCATGTGCTTCTTCCACCACAACCAGCAAATCAAGTACTATCCCAAACCATTACCATTAAGACTTCATTCCTGTTATGACCAAGCAGCAGCTCTGGGAACTTGAGAAGCTGTTTTTCTTTTTTTTCATGCTTATGATGTGTCACATTTCTCAAGTCAGTCCAATGCTTCTCACACTGTGGTGAGATGAACACTTTCTGGTGGCCCACAGAGAGCTGGCAGCTCACATTGTGCTGGCCCTCCTCCTGGTTTCCAGCTGCTACATTGTGTTAGAAGAAAACTAAAAATACATCAATACTTTTCCTCCGATTACTTTTCCATGTAAGCCATTTCTCAAGTTGCCACGGGGATGTTATGTAATAACGAATGGGAGAGGAAAAAGCGATCCATGGAATCAGATGGGAGAGGCTGGAGCAGTGAGGCAACTGCTGCTTGAAGATGGTGTTCATATTATGCCCCAAGTCAAAGTCGTTCTGTGTTTTAGGATCACATCTTCAAACAGATTGGTCTTAATAAGCATAAAACTGCTAATTGTGAGGAGCACCAGGTATACTAAATGACCACCAGAACCGCAACTGCGTTGCTTTTAAAGAAGTCCCATTACGAGTTTTTGGACTCAGTACAATAAGGAAGTACAAAGTTGAAATAGAAGAAACACGGAATTATTTTTATATGGTTAATGAGCTTGCAGACAAAGTATTCCATTCCTAAGCAGGATTAAGCTCACAAGGAACACAGACTCTGGCATGTACGCAACCAACAAGCCCAGACTGAAGAAGCCAACCTAACTATGCTACACTTTAAGGGAATGCTATAAGTTACTCTCCTCCCATCAAACCATTGTAACAGAATCAATACCACTGGCTTCTGGAGGAGACAAGCCTTTCTTATCCTAACTGCCAAGAAAAGCAGGAGGCAGTGATTTCTGAAACAGAAATTCTGCTGCTGCCCTCCTCCTGACCACCACCCCTCCAGGGACACAGCCCAGCTCTGTGTGCGTGGTGGTGGTTCAGGATGCATCCCAGTGACGCTTGCCATGGAGCCCCAACTTGCTCAATCTCCCAATAAACTCCCTCTGAAAGCTGCATGGTTACCAAGAAGCACAAACGTGTCCGTGGAGCCTGAAGCTGTGATGTCATTAGCACACTTTGGAAGCAGTTTTTCAGGAAATGAATCACGGAAGCAAGAGAAATGAGTAGATGGATTGGGTAACTGTGTTCATTCCCTACCAATGCTCAAGTGTTCCCTCAGTACATTCTGTTATTCTATCCAGCCTAATTTTAAGGGACAAGTAATGGAGCTTGAACCACATCCTTTGGGAAGAGTGTTCCATAATCTAATAAGCCTCGGTGTTAAGTTTTTTCCCCCAGTGCTCCTCCTAATCATTCCTTGGTTCAACCTCACCTCTTTATTCCTGTAAGTGGATGCTTCTATGTAATACCATAAAACATTTCTTTCCCAGTTCAGTGTTTTCTGCCTTAAATAAAAGGGACAGTCATTTGCCTCCTTTGTTGCCTGGCCAAATTATACACAAAGGTTTTTCTTTCATCTCTTTCAGTTTTTCCTACTTTGCTTCCTGTGATTAACCCCACCTCCGGCCCTCTGCATGACCTCTCCAATGTCACTGCGTTGAAAAAGGTTGCAATGCTCAACTGCACACATTGAATACAATAAACATATTCTTCATTCACTGCAAAAAAAAAAAAAAATGTTTATTTCATTTTAAAATATATATCCTCTTCTTTATCGCTATACCTGAGGAGTTCTCCTACTGTGACACCTAAAGCAATACAGGCTCTTCTCATAGCAGGAGCCCTAATTGCCATTAGATTGTTAAGTTCTGTGTGCTAAAGTCACAGAGCTGCACTCCTGTCCAGGCTTCTGACACCACAGCTGTATCAGGAATGTGTGCAGACACTGAAAAGCACGATTTCATCTGAAAAAAAATGGAAGCATTCATGAACGAAGTCAACACCTTCGCACTGCCTCAAACTGTGCATTTAACATTTTCAGGTGTCCACCTTTCCTACTTGCACACGATGAAGAAGGGAATAGGTTTGCTGGCTAGAGATGACATTTTTGGTATCTGTAACACAAACTGGAAAATGAGACGAGAAGGAACTGATGCCAGTTGATGGCTGACAGTCGGCCTAGATGATCTCAGTGGTCTTTTCTCAATGATTCTACCATTCCGGTGACCTACACGAACTAACAGACACCTTGAGGAACCAACAAATAAATTACACACCATGTTTCTGAATCAAAAGGCTGAAAAGTTGCTAAATATAGTTGGAAATCAATGCAATAAATCATTGATTCACTTCAAACAGTACACTCAAAAAACCCAAACTCTACAAAAAGTGAACAAGGAAGGAAATCTTCATGTATTTTCATTAACCTCACTGAACTAGGAGCCACAGGTCTGATTTCTTTTGAGTCCTATCTGTGTTACAGCAATTGCAGAATGAAAAGTCCTCAGAACAGGGAGGTGGATGTTAGAGACCCACTCACTGCTCAGCTCATGGGTAGGAGCAACTGCACCAGCTCCTCCAGACCCAGGTAGCACTTCTGCAATGGAAAGTTATTTCTGCTGCCTATTTGAAAACAGTCCAGTATTCCTGAAGCTGCATTATGACTGCAAAAGAGAAAAAGATTAAGGCCTTAGGGTACTATGCAAGAACACAATACCAGAGTATTATAACTATTTGAAAGATGGGAAATCGAGTGCGAGCTAGAAAAGGGTGTGAGGGAGGAAAATGTATGAGAAATGTGGGAAAAACAGCAATCCACCCAGCACTGGATTCAATTTTACAACTGTCTGACTCAATCAGCTATCAGCCTCGGGACAGCAGACCTCAAGCCAACAACAGAGTCCTACAGTGAGACGCTGAAAAGAAGTCGTTGGTTGATTCTATTTTAAATAGAAATCTCATCTGGCTTCTGCCCAGCCCTCGTGCTTCGTTGTTGTGGTTTGGTCAGAGCAGGAGGGAGCACCGTGAATGTATGCAATCCCGTTGGCAAAGCAGTGAACATTTCTGTCAACATAATCAGACAAAACTGGGGACAGGAACAAGCACGGGAATGCTTTCAAAAAATACCCTGGCAAAATGCAAGCAGGGTTTATTTGCAGCATTGGTTGTGACAACAAAGCGATCAAGCTAAATCCAGTGAAACACATACCAGCAGGACTAAGCTGATGCCTCAAGGAAACCACATTCAGAGGACGAAGAAGAGTTTTAAAAGCTGAGCAGAAAGGAAGGAGCGTTTTTCAGAGCAGAAGATCACGGGCTGGAAGGGATATCGGGAGGTCCTTGGCTCAGCTCCTGCTCCAGGCAGGGGTAGTGGGGTCACACCGTGCTGCTCGGGGCTTCATCCAATGGAGCCTTGGAAGCTTATGGGGATGAAGATGGCACAACTCGTCTGGGCAGCCTGCTCAGCTGGCCTCATGGTCCCAGACATAAATATTTCCATAGGATCACACAATCTTTTATTTTCTTTTCAAATTCTTCGCCTATAAAATGGGAAAAAAAAACCCTCCTCCAATCCTACGTGTGTGCTTAAAATACAATTAAGGGAGAAGGCAGGCAAAATACACTGAGCTTTCAGAACTACACGATCAATTTTTCAGAAAGAAAAATTACTTCTAGTGACAACGATATCTGATCCTGTAATCTCACATTCATTCCTACCCCCTGCCCACAATGGATCTAAAGCCAGATGCACAGCGTTGCTGGGGAAATGTTTTTAAGGTGTCTACAAGCTCAGAGAGGAGGTATTTTAATTCAACAAGAATAGCACTAAACCTAGTGGCATTTTCAAGTAATGATCTTGGTATAACAAAGTATGAACCATAAGGACACGTGGAGCTGCTGACTGCCAGACATGTCTGCAGCTTTGATTGCTATTTACAGGAGAGCTGCAGCCAAACGTTTTAAAATAGCTCCTAGCTTACTGCAGAATCCTCTCTGCATTTACCCTGATAACCTTGTCTTCAAATTATCTTGGTTTACTGCGCACTCACAGCACTGCAGGTATTTGTTATCACAAATCCATGCACGCCTTAATTCAATTCTTCATAAGAGATAGGAGAACTCTTTTAAAGCCCACCTAGCAACAGGGAGGCTTGACAGACCATACCCTGCAAACACATACATTCTCTCCAAGGCAAGGCAAGGGCTTCTCCTGTAGGTAATTTGTTGTTTTCCAAGCAAATGTGCTCTGCTGGACTTTAAACACAACTTAAAAGTCTTAACTTGAAAAAAATGTGATGCTCTGTTACGGCAACAAGCAGTGACAAAAGCTGCAACACTTCTCACTCTCCTGCTGCAATGATGATCTGTTTCAATCACGAACCACAAAATGCACACGAGTTCCTATGGTGACACACATGTTCACAATTTTAGGAAACTGCACAAATTAGAGTGGTCCATGCTGTGCCTCGCTTCACTTCTATTGTTTACGCAGATGATAGGCAGCGCTTAGAGGCATCATTTTTTCCTGTCTTAGACGACACTAAAATAAGAACACTCAGATTGTCCTTTTGGCTGACAATCTTTATTTCAGGGATTCTTGGATTTCTTGGATAAATTTTATTAATTAGGATATCACAAATTACCTAAGGGTTTTTTATAGAATTTCAGATCCATTAAGGCTGGAAAGGCCCTGCAAGATCCCCAAGCCCAACCCCACCATGCCCAATGACCACGTCCTTCAGTGCCACATCTCCACGGTTCTTCAACACCTCCATTGATGGGGACTCTTCCACCCCCCAGGGCAGCCCGTGCCACTGCATCACCGCTCTTTGGAGAATAAATTGTTCCTAACATCCAGCTTCAACCTTCCATGGCACACCTTCATCTTTCCATTCCCCTGCTGATGAATCCCACAAGAACTGGCCCTGCTAGTCCCAGCTTTGTGAGGATGCACCTCTATTCCCATTCAAAGTTTTCATTATCCCCTCCTATTCGATCCTCTTCAACCTCTTCATGCCCTGACTGCTCCTTGAAATTAACGCCTGCTTGCCCCTTTCCCAGTCTGTTGCACGTATGTCAGATAAAGATCTGGAACTCCTGTTTCTTATCCCAAACAAAACAGAGGAGCAAGGGCTAGCACAGCAAAGCCATCACAGATGTGCTGCTCCTCTGCCAGGCCCACATTTCATTCCTCCAAACTTCTGCTCCACACTACCTGCTGCACCATGGAGGACAAGGTCCCCCAGTGTTCATTCTTCTGCTTCACACTGTAGCATCCAGACAAAGAACTGCAGGGAACGTCCCACTGAGCTTCTCCTGGAACAGGCTCAGCCCTCGCCGGGTACCGCATCTCAAACCCTGTGGCACACTTCATCCAAACTCCACACTCAGACCATTCTGCTGCCAGCTTTTACACAAGTTCCTGCTGAATGCATACATAGAGCAATACGGAACCTTGCAGCGTAGCCAGATTTAGTCAGTTTTAACGGGGAGGGCAAATGGTACCACTTCATCCACGGGTCTGCTCTCCTAAGCCCCCTCCCAAATCTCAAGAGCCCATTCCAAGGCGTGAAGGCTTTTAACTCCTCAATAAAACAGACGTAAGAATTCAGCATTGGTTAAGGAACATTCTTCCCTAACCTCATTCTCAGAAACAGAAGAACTGTTTTCAATCAAAGCAGTGCCAAGAAACAAATAAAAAAAAAAAATCAGCCTAGGGAAGATGCTCAGCGTGAAAAGTTTCATCACAAACAACTGATGGTTGTAAAAAATTAGGAGCAATTGAAAATTGGATTTCACTGCAGAAAGTGCTACGTAGGCCTACGTATCAGCATCGATACCAGTAACAGCCATGTGAAAACGTTCCTTAAAATGGCACTTTTAATGAGAAAGTACTGAGAAAAATGGCAGCCCTGAAGAATGAAGAACGTTCCTTAAAACAAGTGTTTTAAGGGGAGAGGTGGAGTCCCCATCCCTGAAGGTGATCAAGACCCGTGGAGATGTGGCACTTGGGGACATGGTCAGTGGGCATGGTGGGGTGGGGTGGGGCTGGACTTGGTGATCTTGCAGGGCATTTCCAACCTGGATAATTCAATGATTCTATGAGTCTGTACTCTCTAGCATGACGTACGTACAGATGTGCATTCAGCCCAGTTACAGTTCAAGGTACTTCACTTCATTTCTACTATGCATGGTCAGTTCGGAAAAGTTTTGTCTTCCATACCCAAAAATTATTAGTGTGGAGCAAGAGATTTCCTCAGGCTTTTCCTATTCATAGAGATTTCATACTAGTGCCAAACCATAAACAGGAAAGCGTTTGGTCTTTGGGATTGCCATTAGGAAAGACTGAGAACCATCTGCAACTGACTCCTGTGCTTACCATTGGCCTATGCCAGTGTGAGAAAGTGAAGTGACTGATAAAACTTTTGTACATAACTTCAAATGTACTGTAATTATCATTCTGCAGAAGACTAACCTAGGCAGTAAAAGACTGCCTGAGCAGCAGCACTGTCCTTGAGAGCCAAGGGTATTGATATCTATCAAAGTTAGAGCTGATCAGATTGCATCTTACGTTAATTACTCTGGGGTTCCTCAAGAATACTGACAACACTCGGAATGGAGAAACTGATACTGCTTGCCCATGCCTTAAACTCCACCCAGAAAAACAAAGAATTACTATTAGCAAGACCAGACAATAAAAGACACACGTATGCTGTATTTATATATTATAAATCCATCTGAAACTGGTTCTGTGAAGTGGGAATCCTACACAAGTTATCACATGCAATCAGTGTGTTTTATTAACCTTGAAGCAAGGCTAGCCGTTAAACCAGGGGGATAAGGATCAGCACACAGGAATTTTACTCCGAGTTGTAATGTCAACTCGTTGTATAATTTTAGTCAAGCTGCAAGTATGTTATTTCCTTTATTTGTAAAGTCTGTAAAAAAGAAACTGCAAAAATGAATAAATTCTGGTTTATATGAGTATTTACCTCTCTGTGCCCTTGGCCTGAACACACTCCACTTGCTCTTGTTGAGAGAGTGGACAATACCCATCAATCAGCTCCCTCCAGCCCAGCCAGCAAGGTGTAGGGCACAGGAACAATGCCAATGGTGTCACCAACACCACCCAGAACCAAACCTTCCTGTAGAAGCAGGGAGTGAAACAGTATTTCTATTCTGCCTATAAACATGCTGAGAGATAGATCATTTATTGGCATTATAATGAGAATGCCAATTGATGAGTGCACTCTTATAGATCTAAATTATCCAGGCTCACTGCAGAACTCAGCAGTGAGTTACACAGATAACCCTGAAGCCAGAATTAAAATTATGCAAGCCAAAATACCTTTGCATATTTTCCAGCAATACTTTTGTATTATTATGTTTTACATACCTACATTTATATTTCTTTTTTTTTTTTTACATTTATTATGCTTATGTGTCATATATCCTTTACATGGTATTTACATAAAAGTTATTCTGATATAAAGCTTATACGTATTTTTCTACCAACTAGGTATGTTGATATCTGCCTTATATCCTCCTTATACTATAAAGTCATGTATTTATTGTGTATATAATAGATATTTGTGTCATAAAAATGCATTAATACATACTGTATATAGCCATTGTTTTTTATATTATATTTTCTATTCACAAATACATACAATGGAATACCAGTAGGTATCGAACAACCATCGATGCCGTGGTGCCTAAACTCAACTCCAGTTTTTGGTCAAACGAATTTGACCCACATCTTCCTTCCAACCAAGACTCAACTGCCAAAGCCTCCCTTAATTCTCACTGAGAAGAGGAAAGTCTTCATTCAAGGTCATGAGCCGATCTTCCTCCTAGAAAAAGACCCCACCAAAAGAGCGGGCGCTCTTCATGGAGGTTAATTAACTATAAAGTGTGCAGAGGGTTCTTCCATTTCCAAAGTACCTTACCAAAATGAAATTAATTTTGCTAGTTAGCAAACTCAACGTTGACACTGCACATACTCAAAGGATTAGGAACTAGGTAGGAAAACAGGTTCAGCTCAGGAGTTGCTTGTCGATGGCAGTACAACGTCACATCACCACATTAAGGGCTCGGAGCAGCTGTACACTGGCTATTAGAGGCCCCTCCTGGAACAGACACATACTGTGACTCAGCTGCAGAGGAAAGAGGCTATTAAATGTAGAATGATTTTTAAGTCTTTTCCAAATCAGGAAAGAAGGTATATAAACTGTGGCAAGTTCAGGGCTGAACCGTATCAAGTCAAGTCAAAAATAACATAGGAACAGTCTGCTAAAGGTATAAAACTAACAGTAAGAGCCTTTTTTGAACAATCTGAAGGAGACAACTCCCTAGAGACACCAAGAGGTGACACAGGCATTAAGGGAGCACTCCAAGAAGATGAGGCTCCAGCAGGTAAGCTACATTTTTAAGACACATTTTTAGATTCTCTTTTAGAAACTCAACATCCACTTCGAGTACTGATTCTAAGCAATTTATGTGGGCTACAGAGCTTCAGCTGTACTACTGACACAACGCACGTGTTCACTTTTTGCTGTTCATATTAACTTCATGCTAAGAATCCACCCTGTGGATGTAACTGTAGGTAAGCCATGCCATGCCATGCTTCTCTTGACTGAGTTTATGCAGCTAGGAGAAGTATAAGCAGTTATAGAAACACCTGCCTGCATGATACAGAATGCCCTGATGCCAGTACTGCAGTGAAAGCTCCAGCCCTACAATCAGCATCACGTTGTGCAAACATGCCTTCCATATTCAAGCAGGGTCTATAGACCTCATTAACTCATTTTTTAATTACTTGGTACAAGTCCAGCAGAGAAAAGCAAAACAAAACCTGGTACAGCTTAATTAATGCTCCCTTAACCAAGCCCAGCATTAACATCTTAAAGGAATATGGGGATTAAAGGGCTCTAAAATACATTCAGAATAAATTCTAAAAGGAAGTGTACAATGAACCAGCTATGTCCCCAGCTCCCTATCTCCCACTCTTCTCACACAGACGTAAGAGGTTGATGATAGGACGCCCACAGGATGCATGACTGTGATTTATGGGTAGTGGACCACACTCCATCCTAGCTGAAAGCACTTGGTGTTCTAGCAGATTATAACATCCCTTCCTACGCCTGTGTGAGGATACAGGGACAATTTCCATAATGGATAGTGTACTTCATAGGGAATTATGTCTAGCATGACACCCACACCAACCAGACAGAGCTGTACGTTTTCATTTATACAGTCACTGTTTTACAAACTCTGCCCCCCAAGGGGGATGAAGTGACAGCGGTTCTGCACAACAAAGGCACTGATTTCTATCAAGGTGCAATAATTGCAACTATTTCAGGTTTCCAGCTTTCATATTTGTTTCAAGTATGCGCCAAGTCACCGTGAAAACTCAACTTAAAATTAACTGTAGAGCTCTAAATATATGCCAAAGCAAAGTTGGACACCATTCATCCACTCCGTGAACTGACTCCTGCAGTGTGCCAGCTCTTGGCATACTGACACGATGCCAAAATGATGTACAGCATCTGTGCATGCCATGAGTTTTGGGACTGATGGCAGAGAGATGGAGGGGTGGGCAGGGGAGGGTTCAAAATACAGAGGGAAAGAGATGCTGTTAGAAAGACAGGAAGAGAAAAACTGGCTGAGGAGACATAATTTTCCAATACACAAACCACAAAAACACACAAAAGTTCTTTCTTCTCCCAGTAAAAATACTGCAGAGCCAAATGGCAAAGCTCTACGTTTTCTATTTAGCAAGAACAACAGTTCCATAGGAAGCTCCAAATTACACGGCAAAGCATCGACCTGACCAGACAAGCTACGTGGACTATGTTTAAAACAATTTAATCCACTGATCTAGAAATCACTGACTAGATTTTAATTCTCTATCGATTGTTCAATTAAGTTTACCAAAACCATCATTCTGGGAGAGTTCTGTAAGTGTGCAGAGTGCAGAAATGGAGCAGAAAGAGTGTCAGAAGAGACAAGAGCCTTCCAGCCTGCCATCTGTTTTGCTCACATCACTGATGTACTTATTTAGTAAACTTACACAGTCCCAGGAGAGCCCGTGTTTAACATAATGCACTTCCAATTCATGAAATAGCATAAATGGCACATGCACGCAGAGCAGCTGCACACAATGGTCTCCCTGCATGTTCATGTTAATGCTGCAATTAAGTCATGCAGTTGCACCAAGGGCTGTCACCAGGACTTGCTTTTGTGACTGCTGCAGAAGCTGGAAGCTGTTCATTTGGGAACAGCTCAACCTATGCAAAGCTTCAGGGTATTTTAGTGATAGAGAAAGAAAAAGAGCTCAGAAAGAGGAAAAAAACATATAAATCTTCAGTAATAGTTCATTCTAATCAATATGGCAATTACAACAACAACAAAAGTGCAGTGACAACAGCCACTGCACATTAAAAGTTACCAGAAGCATTAGAAAGAATGTTGGGCAAGAGCAAGAACATGGCTAATGAGCACATTTTCCATCTGTGCTAGGTCTATTCCAGGACAGCTCTCTTAACTGCAAAAATGTAAAATTCTGCACTTTCAGTTGCATAAAATCTTTCATAATGAGCTGTTCTTTGACCTAGGTGACACAGAACTCCTGTCCAAGAATAATTGTGACAAAAACCAAAGGCTTTACAGCTCCTCTCCATCTCCCGGACTGCTCAGATCCAGAAGCAGAAAACAAGAACCAGAAGATTACACTGCAAATCCCTAATTAATGTTTAACAGAAATGACAGCCCAAAAGATCTCCCTGAACTGGAAATTAAGTGAGAAACTGAAGTGGGATAAAAGAAAATCAGGAAAAAAAAAAAAAACCACTAAAGATTTCTCCAAAACAAAGCAAGATTATGCTTAAGGCTGCTGGTGAACACCATTCAGTGATCAAACTGTGATTCAGACTAGCTGGAATACCGACTTTCAAGTTGCAGTGTGATGTTAGATTTGATGCTGGGAGCAGATGCTCCAGGTGCTGTATGAGACCTCAGAAAACCGATGCTTCTGTATGAAAATGCCAATGGAAGAATGCTTCGCCTCCTTCTTGGTCACAGGAAAATGATTCAAGTAGTTTAATTTTTGTTCTGAACACTCGATACATCCAGTCCCTTCTCTCTGAAAACACAGGTCAAAACTGGTCAAAACCAAAACTGGTTGGTTGTCTCCATCTGACTATTAGGAAAAGGAATTTTTATTTTTTCTCCCCAGGGGATTGCATGGGATATAGCTGCAAGCAGCAGTCGCCCTTACCCTGATCAGATGTTTGGATGCATGTCTGGGAACAAGCCTTCCTGCTGGAAGTTAGTATATATTCCATACTGGAACATACAGCTTCCTAGCAAATCCTCCGGATAAAGAAAACACACCTGTGTTTAACAGTATACTAACAGATTTGCAGTCACTGCTGCTTCTCCAAGGAGACACTTCCCAACCCAATTATTCCAGTACAGGTGTTGCTGTATGTGTATACATGCAGTTGTATAAACATTTTTGGGGTCTCAGAGGCACAATGCCAAATTGTCATCCTCTGTAACACCATGAGCAGTTCACTAATGTATCCTAGTATCCTTAAAGCTATTTCTTGCTAATGAATTTAAGTATCTAGATATCAAGGAATGTAAGGCTGAACCTTAAGTATTAAGAGGTTTGCATCAGGATTAGGATGATCTGAAAGACTTCCTGTACAACCTTGGGACTGAACCTAGCTGAAAGCATTTTATCACAACATTCCTCCTTCATCCTAGTGGTTGCCAGCTAAATATTGTGACTTGACCACAGTCTAACAGTTTTCAACATAATTGTTTCAAGAAAAATAATTAAAAGACGTGTTCCACCTACTGTACTATGAAGACTGTCCCTTTCTGTTGCAGGGACTTGGACCAGATGACCTCGGAAGATCCCTTCCAGCTTAAATGATTCCGTGATCCAATGAGTGAGATGTACCTCAGTTTCAAGAAGTGCCCATTTTGTGTTCAACCCATTTCCTACAAGAATTCAGACTTTTGCCAAAGCTAAGGAGCTGAAAGTTTAGGGCCTAACTCCAAAAGAAGATTTCACTGAAGCTGCTGGGACACCACAGGAGCAGAAGACATCTGGGTATAATCACATCCCAGATCAGCACTATCATCAGTTCTACAGCCATAAACACATGCCCTTTGCGTGACAAGGGTTATATGCCACACATCCAAGAATTTAGCACTGCCATCTATGTTAATGACAAGCGTGACAGTCTGTTCTCTGTAGGGTAAGAGCTGCAAAGCTTCTGATACACTTACATAGAAACTGCTGAAGTATTTAGAGAGTAATGTAAGAGCAGCTTACACAGCTGGAAAGACAACAAGCCTTCAAGCATGCAGTCTTCAGCTATATTGCTCTTTAAAGCAACAACATATTCCTTTGCCAATCCAAAATGAAAGTCTGAAAGCCTGATAACTATCACACATGATTTTTCTTGAGAATATAGAGGGAAAAATAGCTAAGATGATTCTCAGCAAATGATTCACTTCTTTCCTATTCTGCTCCCTAATCCTTCTCTCCACTTTTTCTATTGCACTTCACAAAGCATTGCATTCAGAGAGATACAACACCACTGGTACAGGAACAACCAGCTGTGAAGGAGCTGTTTCTTGCCCTACTTCACTGAAAACTTATTTCATTCCTACTGAAAACTAGTTTGTTTTGAAGGCTAAAAAGAATTCCTAGTTCATTCAGTTAGTACCATACATCTCTATGTTCAACAGTTAGAGACTCTCATCATACTAAAAAAAAATCCAAAATATTACCAGGAGTGCCAAGAATTTCAGTCATTTACAATTATTAGGAATTATTCCAGAGTCAGCTCCACTCTGAAGCTTTTCAGTGAGACATAAAACTTTGCCCTGGTCCTGACCACAATTCTCTTATGAAATCTAGTTTCCAAATTTATTACCTACACGACTTAGAAGAGTGATGGGGTCTCAACTCTGTCATTATTAATATCCATGACAGGCAGACAAGTTTCGGATCTCTGCCAAGTCAAAATCTGTCCACTGAATTGCAGCACTTCTACAGTAATCTCAACAAATGTTCCAAAACGTGTGGAGAAAGATGGCAATGCTTGACACAAAGGAAGAAATACCATCCGGAGACTCATCTAGAAAGGTCAAACATGAAAACATTTACTTAAAACATCAAGCAAAAATAAAATGCAGGAGTTGTTGGACCAACGTGCTCTCCATTTTGCATGAGTCCTAATGATATTCCAACTAGGAATTTTTTTTTAACTAGCAGCAGAGCTTCAATATTAACATTCTTCACATTTACATCAGGAATGTTTTTATGCCCCCAAATGTGATTTATGCATAGGTAAGAATTTTCACGTCAGCCGACCAACTCATAAGTGAGTTCAAGAGGTATCAGAGAGCCACAGAACCATCAAGGTTGGAAAAGACCTCTAATACCAGCAAGTCTAACCCCAATCCATCCACACCACACCCATCAACCATGTCCCATGGCCAACCAAACCATGGAGCCACTCTCCTCCTCCCTGTATCTACTCTGCCATGCAGATCCACACATCTCCATTCTTTCTACCTTATAGGACAAAAACAGAAGATGGAAAGGACCAGACAATAATACAGGAAACTTGTACAATGAGGGATTTGCTTCTATGCCTTCCTGTTTGGTGTTTCATATGTCTAGCTCTTCCCCTACTTTCCACAGTGAAGGAGATACACCTATAACTTTATAATATTTAGTTTTCCCAGGTCAAATATTTGTTGATAAAAGTAAAATGAATAAAGCTTATTTAAGCTTTGGAGCTGACAATGGAATCTACATTTCAGAATCCTCAAACTGTTCCCAGTAAATTGGTTAGAAACATCTTTTTTGGAAGCCAAAATCATAAAATCATTTGAGCTGAAAGGAACCCTTAGAGGCCATCTGGTCCAACTCCTCTGCAATGCACAGAGACACCTACAGCTCCAGCAGGTGCTCAGAGCCCTGTTCAGCCTGACCTTGGGCGTCTGCAGGGATGAGGCACCACCACCAATCTGGTCAACCCTATGCCAGTGCTTCACCACCCTTAGCATAAAATACTTCTTCCATATGCACAAATCCTTAAGCCCTCTCAATTCTTGAAAATTATGCCACCTGAGGATGTTTTGCCAGAACGTGCATGATGTTACTGCAGCTGGAATACCAGTGATGTAAGCAAAGTGGAACTGTACTAATGAAAGGTATCGCCTCGCTCTATAAACTCCTCCTTGCAGGTCACCACGAATACCCCACCAGCAGGACAACTTTAATGCTATTTTTGTAAGGTCATATCCAATCCTACAGCACTGTCAGCATCAACACACCCTTTGATCAGCACCTTTCTTCCCACTTGCTCCAGCCCTTCACTCACAATGAGTGGGCAGAAGGACCAGGGTGATGTAAGCCCATGGATTCCATCAGAACATCAGACAGATCCTATGCTAGTGGGAGCAGATGGCTTCTCCCTGTAGCACTACAGCTGCTACCTCCCATCCACCAGCAGATTACAGACATGCCCCCAACCCATGACAGTCACAGCCACCATGGGCAGGTATCAAACAGACACTGACTGATGTAGGTTGGCAGTAGCACAGCCCTGAACTTGGTGCAAATTCTACATTAAAAAAAAAAAATCAAATTATCGAGGAGCAAGCTAAAATTCACACCTTCCTATAAGGATAATAATTGAATTTCCAGGTAATACAGAAATTCATCTTACAATAATGGAAATCCATTCTTTTCATCAGGATGTCTAGTTCTAGGTGCCACATTCTTTTCTTCTTAATAGTATTTTTCTTTCCCCAAAGTGAGTCACTCCGGAAAATGCCACCTGCTTGAAAGAGAAGAATTGACAAACAAACCCAACTGTCCTGAAAAATAATGTTTGCAACTACATACTACAACTACCACATACCAATAACTCAAGACTTCAATTGGAAAAGAGAAGTTCCAAATCTGCTCTATAATAGCCTCTGGCTTCAGGAGAAGGGAACAAAATGTGTATCTGTAACTGCTAAAGCAGTTTCTACTAATACACTGTCAGCACATGATCTCTTTGGCTTTGCTCTAATTTGGCTGTAAAGGCTTTTGCAGAAAGAAGGAAAATGTTTTTAATGGCTTGTTCAAAGGGAAAAATGGCCATTTATCAGGTTATGTAAAAATCTTATACTTGTGTTGGAAACTACAGCTTGGCAGAACATGTTTAATTACCACTGCCTTTCTAGAACATTAAGTAAAAAATAACCATGTTATAATCGTATTAAGGGTTTGAGACAAACATTTTAGTCAAAGGCCTCATTAAATCTTAGATCATTCTTCAGAGTTCAGCTCCTCCGTGGGCCTACAGAAAGAGGGAAGCACGGCTCCGATCCGTGGAAATAAAAGAAGGATGGACAGATTTCCAAGCCCAAAAGTAAAGGACAACATCATCTGCTCACAAAGAAAGCATATATCACAGACATGATGCTCATTTTGCCAGAACACTTTTACCTCACACTACAAAGTTCAACATACTCTTCATACTCTGACCACAGTTAGAGAAACACACTACAGTCAGATAAAAAAGTTTGCATAAGGAAAAGTAAAAATGTTTCTGTATGACTCTGCAAGACCAGACAGTTTTGCAATACAGATGTTCTAATGCACACAAATATTTTCACTAGTGATTAAACAGATTCAATTCATCTGACTTTGAGCTTTGACATCAGGGATGCTTCACCTCAGCCTCGCCTTCATAGCCACTCTCTGCCCCATCCTTCGGAAGTGGCTCTGGGGAGACATCACTGAGACCTTCCAGCACTTGAAGGGAGCTTAATAATAAGGATGGAGACTGACTTCTTACACGGTCTGACAGCGACAGCACAAGGGGGAAGGGTTTTAACCTAAAAGAGCACAGATTTAGGTCAGATGGAAGGAGAAAATTCATTACTGAGAGGCAGCGAGGCCCCGGCACTGCTGCCTAGAGCTGTGGGTGCCCCATTGCTGGAGGTAGCCGATGGGCCCTGGGCAGCCTGGGCTGGGGGGCAGCCAGGCCACGGGAGGGGTGGGGCTGGGGAAGCTCTGAGGTCTCTTCCAACCCAACCATTCTATGGTTCTATGATCCCACATGGGCTTCCCACAGGCTGCAGCTCTCCAAGCACTGCTCCAACATGGCCCTGTACCGCGGGAGCTATATTCACAAACCAAATGCACGTACTAGATCTGACCTCTTACATAAATTGTCTACTGCTAACTGGAAAACGATAAGCCCTGCTGGATCTGCAAGCAGGAATTACACTTAGAAAGTTCTGTTGCATTATTGTAAAGATTTAATGTGAGGATTTACTGCAACTAGCAGGTAAGTAAACTCGCTGTTCCCCTCTTGTCCATTGGAACAGCACATTGCCTCTCATGTTCTCGTCTTGAATGATGACATCCTCAACAGTGAAAACTGTACTCTTTAGGTATATTTAATTACAAATTGGACTCTGTTCCTGAGCCAAAGGCTGCTTTAATTTATTCCAAGCTCGGGAATACCAGATTTTGCTAGTTAAATATTAATTTTATACTAGGATGGGGTTAAGGCACAGACTTGTACATTTAATTGCAGATGCAATGAAAAATTAATCATGGCTTATTTCAGAAGCTGAAGGTGACAGCACAGACCTCAAGTTTCCACAGGCAGGCAGCTGTGCCACAACTGGCCAGGTTTTTCAAAACCTCTCATTTCAAAGTAAAACTGCCTTCCAACTCTGGAAGCTCCTGCAGATGAAATTAATCCACTAGCAGTCCTGAAAACCAAATATGAACACAGTAATATAAAATGCATTCGTTGTGCTTCAAAGTTCCTTACCCTGACCTGAAATGCAGCTCGGTTTCTCCTCTCCATTCATGTTAGAATCCCTCCAGAGGATCTGCCAGTAATTGGATGTCAATATAAAATATTTGTAATAAGCTATCAGTGCATCTGCAACCTGACTGGCCCTCGTCTTTCCTCAACTACTGAACCACCTCCAAGAGGAAGCGTGCAGCAGAAGAGCACATCCCACATGGTACACTTCAAATATTTCCAGACTTATGAAGAATAACTTGTCTTACGGAATTAAGTCATGGGTGTTATTCTAATATCCTGTATTAACACAAAAAAAAATGGTCACATATTAATCTTCCACATTCCATATTATCCAGAAGGATGACCATCAAAAAGATAATGCGGAGCACAGTGGCCTATTGGAAGACAAACTTGAACTAGAAAAGCTTATGCTCGATTCATAGATTTTGGGCTATTTCTCAAATGACATAGCAAACTCATTTGGTCAATTGCAGTATATTCAAAAGCCAAGCAGAAATAACGGTGTTCACAGCCACGTTAAAGCACTTTAGGGTTGTGGATGCCCCATCCCTGGAGGCATTCAAGGCCAGGCTGGATGTGGCTCTGGGCAGCCTGGTCTGGT
The DNA here is from genome assembly GCA_016647715.1 of Pavo muticus. NCBI lineage: Eukaryota > Metazoa > Chordata > Aves > Galliformes > Phasianidae > Pavo > Pavo muticus. The sequence goes on from JACDJE010000204.1 coordinate 1,013,242, forward strand.
GGTTAGCAACCCTGCACATAGCATGGGGTTGAAACAAGATGATCACTGTGGTCCTTTTCAACCCAGGTCATTCTATGGTTCTATGATTTTAAGATTTACTGCTAAAATATGGTGTGTAGGTGATCCATACCTTTGTTGACATTGGATATAACGTGAAGAGGTAAAAATAGCTTTCTTGCCATTCCTGAGTTAAAAATGCACAGGATTTTCAGGAAAGATCAAACTTACAAATATAACATTGTGGGTTGTATTTTTTATAACAGTTGAAATTTTATGATTAATATTCCAGTCTTAAATTTCAATTTTTGTAATTCTCTAGAGCTAAGAGAAGAGTTTGTAAAGCATGAAATCTTTTTCAACAGCATAAAACTGCTTCCTACTTGCCTTAATGTTCACAAGGTACCAGTTTGTTGTTGTTTTTTTTTTTTAATTTAATAAGTAATTTCCTCTGAAGAATTAAAGAAAATAATCACTGAGCCAATAGGGGGCTCTTGTTTTTTGATTTTTATTTTTGGAGACTGGGTTTTTTGTCGTTGTCTTTTTACCATTTCATTTTGTTTTATAGTGGGTTATTTGAAGCTGCTCGAGGTTTTAGAGTATCAGGATAAATGTCAGAGAGATAAATCCCCAACATACAACACACCTCATGAAACTCGCTGCAGAACTCTCAGTAAACAAGCTGGAACATGTGGTTGCAATTAGGATTTGTATTACCACAGGAATCAGTAGCTCTAGTCACAAACCACAACTCGTTATGCTATGCACTGTACATCCTGAATGATAGTCTCTATCCTCAGCAGTTTACACTCTACACATACAAGAAGAAACAGAATTCCCAACTTGTCAGCCTCACCTGTGTGCCAGGGAAGATCCTCCTGGAAACTGTGCTAAAGCACAGAATCAAGTGCACCTCAGCAAGCTTGCTGATGACACCAAGCTGAGTGGTGCGGTGAAGGAAGGGATGCCATTCAGAGGGACCTCAACAGACTTGAAAGGTGGGCCCGGGTGAACCTAATGAGGCTCAGCACAGCAAAGTGCAAGGTTTGGCACGTGGGCTGGAGGAATCCCAGGCATTTATACAGACTGGGAGGAGCAGTCCTTGAGAGCAGCCCTGCAGAGAAGGATCTGGGGGTTCTGGTGGACGAAAAACTGAACATGAGCCAGCAGCGTGCTCTCGTAGCTCGGAAAGCAAATGGTATCCTGGGCTCCATCAGCAGAGGGGTGGCCAGCAGGGACAGGGAGGTGATTGTCCCTCTCTACTCTGCCTTCGTGAGGCAGCATCTGGAGTACTGTGTCCAGGTCTGGAGCCCCCAGTAAAAGAGTAAAAGCTGTTGGAGAGGGTCCAGAGGAGGGCCACAAAGATCAGAGGGCTGGAGCACCTCTCTTATGAAGACAGGCTGAAGGAGCAGGACTTGCTCAGCCTGGAGAAAAGAAGGCAGCGGGGTGACCTCATTGCAGCCTTTCAGTACCTAAAGGAAGCCTATAAACAGGAGGGGAGTCAACTCTTTGAAAAGGTAGATAACAGCTGGACAAGGGGAAATGGTTTTAAGTTGAGGGAGGGAAGACTGAGGTTGGATGTCAGGGGGAAGTTCTTTACTGTGAGAGTGGTGAGGTGCTGAAACAGCTGCCCAGAGAGGTTGTGGATGCCCCGTCCATCCCTGGAGGTGTTCAAGGCCCCACCTGGGGCTGGGACATGATACCAGAAGTGCTATTGCTGTGCAACTCTTTTATACTCTCACATCACTCAAAACCACCAAGGTAAGTTAAATTCAAAATTCCACAACCAAACGAATGAACAAAAAAACACCCAAAACACCACAGTGTGTGTCAAAGTAACCGTGCAAAAGCTTGATAGCAAAAGCCATCTCTGGCAGAGATTTATGCCGCTTTTCTGTGTTACTGTGAGGAAGACAGAGGACATTTTATCTGTGGAAAGAAAGTAAATGAAAACTCAAAGGGGATACTCACACCCTGGTCTCACAGTAGTTCAGCCCAGCAGAGATGACAGCCAGGATGATGCTGTGCTGGAGTCCAGCCTTGTGGGCAGCTCTTGCAGACTGACCCACTCATAGTTACATTACTACTAGTACCCAACTTCAGCTGTGGCCACATTTTGCTACAGTTCAGACACATCTTTAGAGAAATTAAGAAAAATGTAAAGATCTGGACCCTATCTAGATATTCACATTGAGGCAGAATCACAACGCCATGATCGCAGTGACAAGAGGATGATGCCACTATAGACTGTAAGCGAGAAGCAAGCTTAACAGACAGAAGTCAGAGAAATGCCTTAGATTTACATTTTCACTTATCTTAAGCACAAACAGGCAATTAAACATTGACTAAGAACCAGGGAGATGGAGAAAATCGTAGTTTATGTAGAAGAATGTACACTAGATTTGTGACACATCAGAAAGGTTCTAAATATCTAAAAATCCCACTTGAAATATCTGTAAGTAAAAAAGAAGTTTGGTGGAGTAGAATGAAACAAACACACATTGTGAAAGCACTTTTTCTGTCTTTACACTTTGATGTATATATTCAAAATTAGACTTTCCTCTTCAGTTTTAACATTGAACACTAGATATGAATAAATAGCTTCCTTTTGATGTTAAGGATAACCATACAAGTCACACATGTCCCAAAGTCCTGAAGGGACTGGCTGATGTGGTGGCCAAGACGTTCTCCATTGGCGTTCAGAAGTCATGGCTGTCAGGTGAACTACCAGTGACTGGAGAAAGGGTAACTCCCATTTATAAGAAAGAGAAAAAAGAAGACCCAGGGAAGTATGGGCTCACCCATCAGTGCCTGGGAAGATCATGGAGCTGATCCTTCTGGAAGAGATATTAAGGCACATAAGGGATAGATAAGCAGGTGATCCAAGACAGCCAGCACGGGTTCACCAAGGGCAGATCATGCCTGACCCATCTGGTGGTCTTCTATGAAATGACAAGACTCAGCCTTCACAGGAAGATCAACTGATGGCATCTACCTGGACTTCTGCAAGGCCTTTTACATGGTCCCACACCATATTATTATCTCTAAACCGGAGAGAGATGAGTTTGAAGAGTGGACTATTCGGAGGATAAAGAATTGGTTGGATGGTTGCAGCCAGAGGGTTGTGGTCAGCAGCTGTATGTCTAGGTGGGGGTGGTGATGAGTAGTGCTTACCAGGGCCCGTCAGGGACCGGTGCTCTTCAACATCTTCATCAGTGACATAGATGATGGGATCGAGGGCACCCTCGGCAGTTTGCAGATGGCACCAAGCTGAGTGGTGCAGGTGACACAACAGAAGGAAGAAATGTCATCCAGAGGGACCTGAACAGGCTGGAGAAGTTAGCACATGGGAACCTAATGAGGTTCAGCCAGGCCAAGTGAAGGGTGTTGGGTTGTAGTAATCCCAGATCTCTGTACAGACTGGGAGAAGAACTCACTGAGAGAACCCCTGCTGAGAAGGACTTGGGGGTTCTGGGGGATGAAAAGCTCAAGTAAAGCCAGCAGTGCGCACTTGCTGCCCAGAAGGCCAACAGTATCCTGGGCTGCATCAGCAGAGGGGTGGCAGCGGGCGAGGAGGGGGTTGTCCTCCTCTGCTCTGCCCTTGTGAGGTCCGATCTGGAGTGCTGTGTCCAGGCCTGGGGACCCCAGCACAAGAAGGATGCGGAGCTGTTAGAGCTGGTCCAGAGGAGTACTATAAAAATTATCAGATGGCTGGAGCACCTCTCCTGTGAAGAAAGGCTGAGAGAGCTGGGCTTGTTCAGCCTGGTAAAGAGAAGGCTGTGGGGAGACCTACTATGGCATTCCAGTACATGAAGTGAGCTTACAAAGAGGAAGGAGACGGGAGAATGACTTTTCACACGGGCAAAAAGTGATAGGAGAAGTGATGGGATGATTTTAAACTGAAAGATGGGAAGTTTAGATTAGAAGTTAGGAGGAAATTCTTTACTGAGAGGCAGTGAGGCCCCAGCACTGCAGCCCAGAGAAGTGTAGGTTCCCCCATCCCTGATGCTGTCCAAGGCCATGGATGGGGCCCTGGGCAGCCTGAGCTGATGGGGGGCAGCCAGCCCACGGCAGGGGTGGGTCTGGGGCTGCTGTAAGATCCCCTCCAAACCAACCATTCTACGATTCTATGAAGCGTTCCTATAAGTGAAATTGTTGGCACAAAAAAAAATGATGAATAAACCTGAGTATATGCAAGTCATAGATGTACTAAATAGGTCACCAGATTCCTTCTTCAAGTACACCAACGCTGAATGACATCATGCAGACTGAAGAACACACTTCTATGAAAGTCATTAACATTCAGGAATGTTTGTCTAGTTCCAACAGCAGAGTTCAGACAGGAGAAGAAAAGTAGTTGCTGATGACTACACACTGAATTATGCAATTCGTATTAATTTTCCTGCAGTACATTTGTGGGCCAGATGAGTTATGAAGATCAGTTAGGTCAAGATGAATAGCCTTTCATTCACTGCTTCCAGGTACAGCATTGTACCCATTACAATTGTAATCATCTGAAAAGTACACACTAAGTCAGCTAGAATCTTCCACTGCAGTAACTCCTAAGTACTTCACAATGCACTGCAGTGTGGTTGTTTTTTTAGATAGTGAAGTGTTTCAAATGAAACCATTTAATCTGGCTAATTTTTAGTAGTCTTAAGCAGTACTCATATTTTTGTCTTACCACAGTATTTGTTTGGCACTGTAACGTGAGTTTTATCTTACAAGATAAAAAGTTTGCTTGCCCACAAACAGTTCTCTCAACTCAATTAACTGAAGTTACCGAATTGATTTACGGATTGGCAAATGCTAGTACTTAAAAGAGCAGAGAATCTTAAACTGGCAATACAATTTTTGAAGCTGGCACAATGTACCTTCTGAACCAAGACAAATTACTTTTTGATTCATAGTAAGAGGTTCTATTCTATACTGCTGTGCGTATTGATGTGATTTATGCTTTCACAGCACACGAACAACACACCACCAGATACAGCAGCACAACTGCTTTGCACACCTGCTAAAAGACTACCTACTAGGAGATACAAAACAAAGTTGACCCAAAGCAAAAAGCAGTGCATAGAGGAATGTCCTTTGATAACAAAAGCAAAGATTTCATTTTCCCTCTCACTCCAAAAAGATAACTGTTGTTTATCTACTGGAAGCTGACATTATCGGTAACATAATTCTGATCAAGGTCTTTTATGCGCAAGGTGGAGAAATGTTCTTGCAGCATACAGATAACTTACATGCAGTTGGGTCAAACAAAGGGAGGTAACCGGTGTGAGCACGTTGTCTGTGTGGTTTCAGGGTTAGGGAGGCTCACGACAGAAAAAGAAACAGGCTACAGTGGATGAGAAGCAGGAGAACGTTAACTGTGGGAAAGGGTAAACTCCTGCTCGTGTTTTGTACAGTGATCACTCTGCAGATCACAAGGAAGGAAGGGGGAGGCAGTAAATACAGCGCTTAAACAAGAGTGTTGATCTGCTGCTGTGCAAGTAGCTACAAAATATGCATAACATAACCAAAAGATTACAGAGGGCTTAACTCAGAGATGTTACCAAAGGACAAATGTGCCATTTATCGGTCTTAGTGCATCCCAGTTCCACGTACTGTCCAGCACCATACACAACAAACAAACAGACAAAAACATCAACTGTGTGCACACAAACAGAAAAAATATCCCAATTTTCTATCAGGATGCAGGGCTTCTTTTCCTGGAAGGGTCATTAGAAAGCTCTTTATAAAGGCTCTTTTACCTAAAGCTTTATATGAAGACACTTAATTCACCAGAGGATAAGATGGCACTTCAGTTGCTCACAAAAGGAACAACAAAGTAAGTGTAGGAGTGTGCCAAGGGAGATGTTATGGGAATGGTTCAAGAAAAGGGAAGGGGGTGGAAGTGTGGGAAGAGACTAGAACAGATGTAGGCAGAGACCTTAGGATTTTGCATTGAGAAATGCAGACTGATTTACAATAATTGAGAAACGCAAATCTTATACACAAGAAGTAGAACTCGTGGGGATATGATATCAGAGGAGCTATGGAGGAAGGTAAGAGTGGAGACAACCTGGATGGACTCTATAAGCTGAGCAAGGAAAAAAAGCTCTTCTGTCTGTGGCAGCATTAAGGCAGAAAGAGCATGACTACAGTGGTCGTGAGGTCAGAACAAGCATCAACACCATATGCAGAGAAAACTGCTCTCCAGCCACAAGCTGAAGTACAGACCACATACAGAGAACTAGTTTGGAAAGCATTTTAAAAGCAATTTTCTCCAGCAATTGAAAAGAAAGAACATACCTGCTGGGACTTCCACAATAAAAAACATGTTGTAGAGAACAATTTAAGCTCTCTTTACTGCTCAAGTAAACAGCAAACCAAGCAACTGTTCTTTCACACATTTGCATGATGGGCATAACCCTAACACTGCACTGTCTGCCCCAACCATGTCAACTGGAAACCAGAAAGAAGACAGTGTTCCAGTGAAGGCACGGGGCTGTATACAACCTCACTTGACACAGACGTTGCAATGTGTTCAGGATACAGGGCACTACAAAGACGTGCTCTCACTGCCTCCAAGAGGAGAGCCATGAGCACTGCCACAGACTGAAACGTTCTCTGGCAGAGCACATATAGCACGAACCTCACTGTCCCCTAGAGATGCTGCCCGTGACTGATTTCACAAAAGATCAAAATAAATAGTGTGTGTTCTAACAGCAACTGACTTGTAAAGTGTTATTTACATTTATCAAATCAAAGAAAAGTAACGTGCACTGCTGTAATACATATTATTACTGTTAGCAGTACATTATGTTTTATTCTTATTGTATGATAAAGAAAATCCTTTAGCAAATAGCAAAAAAACCACACATCTGGTGTGAAGAAAAGTAACCAAAAACACAGTGCAAAGTGTAACAAACATGAGCAGCCATTTTCTAATTAAAAAGTGTCATTAAGTTCCCTAAGTACACTAAGTAACAGCGTGACTTGTTAAAAAAGAAACAGGCTACAGGTGTGTTAGTAGAAGGGGTCACAGAAGCCAGTGCTTCCTAAGGTTTGATGAATTGCGTGCAGAAGACTCACTTGCCACCCCAGATGCAATCCCATACAGCAGTCCTCCTCCATCTGTTTGCTGCTGAAAGACGTGTGTCCCTGGAGGAGGGCTTCTTTCTTGCCTAATGAAGTTGTACAGCAAAGTTTTCACAAGTCTGCTGGTATATGGGAGACTGCAAAGACAAAGAAAACAACCAAGGCTGACTTACAAGTAGCAAAATTTAGCTCAACTACAGAGTCAATACTACATACTTTTGTTTGCTGGAACTAGGCTCAGCTTAGATCTCAGTTCTTTTCAGAATCTTTTTGATCACTTCCTACATCTGAAGAACAGCAGATACTCATTATCTGCACAGCAAAGACCAGGTGGGGTACAAAGCAGTCCTGAGCCATGTGCCATCATACAAACTAAAAGGCAGAGCACACAAAGGTTTGCCCTTGCAGAGCTGCACTGACCTCAGCAGTCAGAGCTCTGCAGAAGCACCTTCAACAGCAGCCACAAACATGTTTTGTTCTCAGTACTGCCTTTAAATCAGTCTGTGGAACTGTTGTATTCTTTCACCCCAAGAAACAAGTAGAAAAATATTTATCCAAAGGAGAGAAAAACTATACTGATTAAGTATTTTCTCTATGCTTTGGAGATACAGAGCAGGTAACAACAGTATTTTTCCAATCCACAGTATGTGGCTGTGTGTGGCTGGGGTCAGTGTGCAAGGACCATTGCAACATCCGACCTTACACAGTGATTTGGCACATGCAAGTGCAATTTGCTGGATGTAAAGAGAAGATGGCAGCTTTTCTAAGAAACAAAGAAGAGGATTTCCGAGGAAAAAAACAGTCAATTCTTCCTCCCATGCGATGCAGAGGTGTACAGACCAGGGCTGTGCTATGATCATCTCCAACCCCTTTACCCAGTGCCCTCAGACCCTTCACACTGCCCTGTACGCCCAGCCATTAAACCCTCCGCTCATCTCCACTGGCCAGCTGCCTGCTGCTCCCAGCTTAAACCAACACATTCTGCCCCTCTCCCAGATATTCCCTCCCAGACATCCTCTCTCCTTTCCTCGCACGTCTCACAATTCCTGCTTCTAGCAGAAATTGCAGAAACAGATACTAATTACCCTTACCAAACAGCTGCCTGTTTGCAATATAAAGGTGAAACAGGAGAAACAGCGGTCTGATCAAAATGCATAAACACTACTTACAGGGAGAACAAATTACCACCAAACCTGTTCCACTGCCTTTGTGTAGAAGCACAAATGGTTTAAACAAACCGAACTCTTTTCTGTCATTTTGTCTAGCTCCAAAACATGACATACCATCGCCCACGCATCAGGTATTTGTGAATGAGGCTCTCTCGCAGAATCTCCTTGTGGAAGAGCTGGCAGGAAAGGAAGACAATGAGCGTTGTCACAGCTTCCAACGAAATGCTGTATGTGATATCTCTGCAGGAAAAAGGGAAAATGTATAAAGATTAATTTAATGGCTGTGTTTACAAGCTGGCTCATGAGAACATTTAGTAGCTTCATCCGAGGTTATGCACTTCACAGAAAGTTTCAGTTGAGAACAACTAAACAACAGATTTTAAAAACTCCCTCAGAACAAAACAGTATCGTTTCACACAGATAATGCATTATTTGTCATTGCCACGAGCATTTTTTGCTATGTCACGGGACAATCTAAAAACACTACAGTACTGCCTACAACATTCCAGCTTCAGTTTGCAGGCTATACTTCACCTTAAAAATAATAAATACATCAACACTGACTTGTTAAACAAAACTGTCACAAAAGCAACATTCCAAGCCTGGGAAACAGCCAGCGAGCCAAACACAGCTCCGTATGCCAGGAAGAGCTGTCACATACAAATAAATGCTATCTTAAGTGTGAGAAGTGCTTGGGATATCACAATGCCACAGAATGCTGCTCCATTTTCAGCAGTAATTGCGAGGTGACAGAGTATGACATTTCAAGTTGTTACTGCCAATCCCAAAGAACACGGTGTAATGATTCAGTGGTGATTGTAGACAGTTTAGCACAACTCATTAAGTCGAGGTTATTTAGGAAAGGTGCAGCAAAACGGACGAGAAAGACGTCTGTTATTTTGGATATTCTCTGGTTTCTGTTCCCAACTCTGCCTGTAACAACTTTGCCACATAGCATAGTTTTAAAACAAAAGGAAATAGCGATATGAAGCAGCCCTATTCTTGCTTTCAACCCTTTTGTGGCAGCTGTGGGTCAGAGTTTGAGGAAAGGGATGAGGAAGGTGACCGCTACCTGTTCAATATCAACAGCAAATGGGAATGACTACCTCCTGGACCAAAGTCCTGCACGCTACAGAGCCACGCCACTTCCAATACAAAGAAGTGTTTGAAAGAGAAGGTTATGCCAATTGCTGCTTTTGTTTCCTCTGGTCTGATTTAAGTACTGGAATCTGTAACGTTTATGTCAGGGAGAGACTTACTGCCTAACAAACACTCTTCCTCGAAATCACAAAGTGCACTTCAGTTACCCGACTCCGTGGCCACTGCAGAGGGAGTTGGACGGTGTAAGTGCTGAGAATCAGAGCAGGCTGAGGTTGCTGTGAGCTGGTGCCGCGCAGACCCACCTGTGCCAGCAGTAAGGATGAGCTAGGGATGGCCAAACACGCTGGTGCTCTGCAGCCACCCACGCATGCCAATCCCAAGCAACACGGGGAAGAGCGAGGTGTGCAGATTAGTAGAAGTTTAGTTGCCAGACAACATTTATTTTTTTCCTAATAAAATAAACACGAGAGCTTAGAGAAACACTTCCTTGCTACACAAAAACGCAGTAGCTTATTTCCAAGGCTGAGAATATCAGAACATCTCTAAGCCAGAGCTGACGCTGGTGTGATGCACGAGAAAGCCAGCTGTGACATGCTGCAACACCCAAAGTACCTGGGTGTAAAACAGGGTGTGCAGAGCCTACTGTGCTGTCTCTGCATCTCAGTCATTTCTCTGCTTGTTTTTCTGACCCACCATACAAGTGGAAACACAAATCTGAGACGTTACAAAATTCTTCTCTATTTTTATGATTCAGTTTAAGGTAAAAAACAGAGAAGTTAATGTATAAGTAATTTTTGAAAATAATCTGCTTACATAATCTCCCTTATATAACTGAAAAAGCAAAATAAGGCTAAATCCACACAGCTCAACCCCTTTTCTTCCTATTCGAAATCCAATTAAGATCTGTTCGACTGCAGATACTTTTTACTCGACCTGTAGAACCTCTTCAATTTAAATCTGCTCTCTCAACCTCAACTGGGGGCCTGGTATCCATGGTAACCCCTAAGCCACACACATCCTTAATTACCAGCAGCACAACCATAAAGCTTCAGAACTAAATTATTCTTTCCACCCAGGGTCAGATGTAGAGTTTTTTGAATCCCAAGCGCTTGTAAAGGGGCACAAGAACTACCTGTAGCATCTTCACTTCAAAGAAAATGCTGTTTAATTGCACTGACAGGCTACACGATTTTGGGGTGGATCAATTTTTTTTCCATTATTATTAAAGATATCACACATACAGAACGACCTCACACAGAACTTATGCTTATCTTTGACCTCTTCTTACAGCTATTTGCTTGCAGATGAGGAGGAAATTAGAAATGAACTCAAGTACCAATCACACGTCAGAATTACTTAGCTCTTCGTGTCAGAAAAGCAGAGGAACTTCATGTTCAATTTCCACTGTTCTTTTTCTTTCCCAGTGCCTTACACACCTCAGATAAAGCTCATGTCTAAAGCACGTGAGCTTCAGACAGCAGTGCACCAACCCACACCAAGGTTTCTATCTCCCCACTCCATACTACAAGCAGCTGCTCTTGCTGGTCTCACATTGCCTGTCTTTTAACCACACTGAATACCTCCACGTTCTTGCATGTCATATCCAACCTCAAATTGACTTCTGGGGACCAATTCTGTTTTATAGTTTAAAGGTGTGTATCTAAAGACACACCATATAGCTTAAGATAATCACAGCTATATAAATTCTTCAGAAAATTATGGACTTGAGTGCAAAAAACACAAGAACTTTAGATGAGTTTAACAATTTTATGTATGTACTGAGCACTCCGTTTAGTAATCTACTTATCTATGAGAAAATGAGTCAATATGTCACGGCTGTTAGCTAGTTGTGTACTACAGAGTATTAATAGACACATTTTCATAAGTATATTCTTCCTTCCAATAAGCAATGACATGTAATCATTTCAAGCTTAATGAACGATTTAATTTAAACAACTGTATACAGTTTTTAGTACAGCAATGCTTAGACAACAATTCATTAAATCAAATGACAAAAGATTCTAAGAAGTCAGCTATGCTTTCTATCTCAATCCCTTCTGCCAAGCAGGCAGCAGAGATGCTGGGCTCCCCTTGAAGAGCACTGTTTTAAAGCAGCACTGCATTTGGACTTGGAAGGAACTGAACATCATGAGTACTTCTAAAGCAGTAACTGATTCTTCTGGGATGCAACCTGGAAGGAATAATACTTCTCTTCTGATCATCCATCAAGGATGTGCATCTTTATTTTCTGGGCCACAGATCAGCCACCAGAAACAACGTTTTTTTTTCCCTTTTACATTACCAAGCACCTCCATCTACCTGCTTCTGCAGCAGACACAGGATCAGTAATGCTGCTCCTTGTGCTTTAACCAGCACAAGGTGTGGTAGCAGGGGATGAGTACTAGCTCCAGGCTTTATCTTTCTGCTTGAAGCCTCAAGCATTTTCTTCTTCCTCTACGCTGTCTGGATCAGAGAGGGCTGTCAGAAACCACTTCTGTAAGCTCTGATGAAAGCCTGTCATTCTCTCCTGCCTTTTTTTCCCCCTTCCAAACTCTCCATGTTCCCTCCCATCTACTTAGCCACCGTTTCACTCACATTTTGGAGGAGATGAGAGAGATGAGATCAGCTGTGGTGGCAGCTGTGAAGCACAACAGACCATCCAGCCACACATCACTCCCTCACAAGGCCTTGTCTGTATAAAGATTTCACCTTGTCCTTCTGCAGTTCCTACAGGCAGTTATTTCAAACATGCTACAATGCTGAAACTGCATTTTCAAGCTCCAAATGTGCAAAAAAAGTTCCACGGTCACAACAGTAGTTGTTAACAAGAATAAAAGATGATGTTTATGATAGAAACAGGAAAAGAGCACACAAAAGCAGTCAGTAACCTGTCCGAGCAGTAAGTTGAACACTTGCCATAATCTGTGTGCACCCAGAGCCAAGCGCTCACAGTGCACGGTACCATGCAGCAGACAGCCACCCTGCCACATCAACAGGTCTCGTGGTGGAAGGAGAATGCTCAAGTAGACCAAAAGGAAAAGATCATAATACAAAAGCTCATCTGTCAGTCACAGCCCATCAGAAAATACAGCACCCAAAATACTCGCCTGCTTCTGCAGATTGAAGAGAAAGCAAGCAAGTTCAGAGGATGATGCTACCAGTACCTTATTTGTTAAGGTGAGTGGCATTTAATTCGGTTCTGTTTGCAAATGATGGAATTGTCCTCCACAGAACAAGAGCTGTGGTCCTAGCCAAACAAGTCCCCAATGTCCTGGCATTTACTTTCTTCCATTTAAACTAGTAAGTGGATGTGAACAACCTCCTCCCAGCGCTACCTATCAACCTACCTACATTTCACCCCCCTGCTGCTGTTAGCTTCTCTCCAATGCCAAGCAATGCTCACCACTGCTTGCTGTGCTCACATCATTCCACTTTGTTCCCTGCCTGGAGACAGGCCTGTGGAAGAAGAACTAAAATTAAGCACAGAGGTAATGTACAGGGAAATCTCTGCTAGGAACGAAACATAAATTAACACCTCAATTAAATGCAACTATTTCTACATCTTAGCAAACAGAGGCTGAGAGGTTGTAAGTGATTTCATGCCTACAGAACAAACAGGTTGAGCACTCACAAACAAACCTCCAAAATTCATCTCACACCACTGCACCAAACTGCCTCCCTGGTTAAATACTTCCCTGAGCTTTTCCCCAGCCAAAGCTGTCCACTTTGAGCATTAAAAAGTTAAGAGGGAACTCATTTTCTAGCTCAGGACTGTTGCCAGCAAAGCTGATTCAGAGAAAACCTCTCCAATCATACAGGAACCAGGTTTCATTTCTCTGCTTCCTGACAGCCCACCAGAAAGGTGAAAGAGGAGTCGCCAAGAGAATAGGAGAGGGGCTGGAAGCTGAAAAGCCAGTTGAGGATCTGGTTATCAGCCTCAGGATACATGTACAACAACTCCAAGTGGACATAATCTTTCCTGTTGGAATCACTCCTAACTTTACACGCACTGATGGCAAGCATGCACTGCAGCAGCTAATAATACCCATGTTCATCACAGTTGAATTATACCTGAGAAAGCAAAGAGCTCCTCTGACATTTCCTACTACATCTCCCTCCACCAGCAGGTGTCCTTGACCAGGAGACAGCTGAGGGATTGAGAGAACAAGCTAACAAAGTGGACATACTCTAAAGGGAGTACGCAATGGATAAAAACAGTAGTGAGATCCAAGATATTTTATTCCAAAATCTATACCTAAAGCATCTGAGACCACGCAACTGCATGCATTTTCACCCCACAGGCATTCAGCTCTTTCCTCTACAGACAAAATACTATAAATACTCTGGGAGTTTCAAGTGCTATACACACACCTGTATCCCTCTGTGTTTATTTTTTCGTATCAGCAGGACTTGTAAGTAATATCAACTAGTGGGCACGGTGTGGATGGTTGGCAGTTGGACTCGATGAATTTTTCCAACCTTAATGAATCTGTGATTCTAAATCTCAGTGAAAGACCTCACCCTCTGAGCAGCAGAACACAAGATAACAATCTGAATACTCCTAAAAATGTACGGCTCAACTGACTTCTAAATAGCTGACAACTCCAACTCCAAGGGAAAAGGCAGCTGCAGAGATGACAGTCAGACAACAAACCATATCACGTTCCAGTGTGTAGCCTGCAGGAAAGGCTGACCTGCTCCATCAAGGAGAAAGAGCTTTGTGACATGGCTCCTCCTTAGTCTTGCTCCCTTAGTTGGAGTAAATGGCTGGAGTAGATGATCTGATGGTTGGACTTGATGATCTTAGTGGTCTTTTTCAACCTTAATGATTGTATGATTAACGACTGTATGAAATGTCAGCCATTTATAGCAAGGCAGAGCCATCTTAATGAAGGGGCACTTGGTGGCAACAATAATCACTTCTGGTCTAGTGGATGGCCAGACCATGGAGGAAAAAGGCTTCAATTGTTGGCTGGGTAACGGAGAAAAAGGCTTCAATCAGGCAGCAGTCAGTGATGTGAAACCACCAAGGCACCAAATAGACATGTATTGACTCCAGTGCCTTGGTGCCTTTGCTACCCAGCCTAGAGACCAAACAAAACACTAGCAAGTGGGTGTCTTTCAAGATGCTACATCCAATAGCTTTTGTTAGAACAGGGCTGAAAACCACAGAGAAAGCAGGTGACCTGGAACTTGATTATACTGCATGGTGTGTAACAAACAGCACCAATACGATGCTGCTCCCTGTGATCAGTGATTCTGGTACTCATCAGTGGGTACTAAAGCTGGCCTAGAGAAAAGAAGGTCATAAGAAGGAACAGTGATCTAACGCAGAAATTAAATTAGACTAATATTAGAACAAAGAATGTGACACAAAGATTCTTCCATGTAGGACCTTCAAATACTTGAGAGGCCACATATTTGCAGTGAGAAAAAATGATCTAAAGGTGATGAAAACCTTCAAAATACTTCAAAATTTACTAAAAATCAGCTGACTCAAGGCATTTCTGCTCAGCCTTGCTGATGAGCAGAGCCTTGCAGCAGACTGTGCTGCATGTCACATAGGACAGCACACATTAAACCAAACCAGTTACTGGTTTGAAAACAAAAGAATACTGAAATGTGACCTACAGTCACACAGTTCTTAACTCCTCTGCTGCCTACAATCAGCAAGTAAAAAAAGCCTCAGCAGTTCTCACTACCTGTAAATGGCACTGTCTGTATGCGCTGATGGTTCCACTGAGCTTCACGATCAATTCTATCTCCATTCTTCCTCCTAAAATTGACTCTTAAGCTCTCGGAAAGCACAGAGAACATCCTTACACGAGTCAAACACAGTCAACATTTAAGTGTGGAAGTAATTAAGATTGCAGCCTAAAACAATTTTAACCATAAAAACATAATGGAATGTAATAGAAATATCAACTCCCTTCCACTGGCACCACAGGGCGCTACTTAGCAGTGATGTAACCAGATCACAGTATTTCATTTTCCTTCCACATGCATTTATAGCTCTTAATGAAGTGAAAATGTACTGATAACAACCAGATGTTCCATTACATACACCAGCCTTTAACAAGCTGCTGAAAGCAGCCTTTATAATTTTAAGCTTTGGGAGCTCTATCTTGCAACAGTTTCTACATAAAACCTGTAAAGTTCAACCCTGAAGTCGTACCTTTTTGCTGACTATGCAATTTTGGTCATTAATGTACACTCCTGGGTGCTAATGTTAGCAAGACCAAAGAAAAAGCAGAGTACCCATAAGACACCCAAGTGAGCCAAAAAACAACAATCAGTGTACTTTAACAGAAGTGTTAGAAGAGACTGCACAAGTCTAATTCACGAAATGCAATAACTGTCATTTCTATAAAATTTCTTACCTTTAAATGTTAATACACAAAACCTTCCCCACTGGCACTTTGTACAGTGCAGCAGAGCCTATTTTTCATGAGGGTTATTCAAGATCCTCTCAACAATTCTCAGATACTGGGCCACAACGATGCAAAGCCCCACGGTCTCTGATAACAATTTGCATTAGAGTGCAGCTGCCAGGAAGGATACTTACCTCTCTAAATAAAGCCAACACTGAAAAACAGCTTCTTCCATTCCTTGTTAACACTCCTCCTCGATACGCTTTGCTATACAGCCCTGGAGCCTTTCCCAGCAAAAAATGAGCACTTTTTTTTTCTCCTTCAGTAATTTTCCAAATATTTCCTTCGGTTATATACTGGATGGATATTAGGAACAATTTCTTTTCGGAGTAGTCAGACAGCTGCACAGGGAGGTGGGGGAGTCCCCATCCCTGGAGGCACCCCGGAACTGTGGAGATGTGGCACACGGGGGACATGGCCAGCAGGCACGGCGGGGTGGGTTGGGGCTGGGGATCTCGGAGGTCTCCTCCAGCCTTAATAATTGCTCTAAGTGCACTGACCTCTTCCACCAAAAGGCACTTGATGTGATAATATAGAACAGTTTTGAAAGTGAGTTTTCCAGGACTGCTGTACACGTGCCTCTGCTCCTGCGATTTGGATATGGGGACAGTGTCAAACACGCTAAAATTAATCTTAGTATTTTATTGAAGGAGGAAAAAAAAAAAATTAAAAGCAGGATCTGGAGAAGATATGCATTCAGACAGCAGCTGCCTGCAGTACTCCTCTGTGAAAGTGTATCTACAGAACCCAAATGACATGGTAATTGTGGCACTCCTCTGTTAAGACCACTGAATGTGTCTAAAAAACCTCCGCTGCTCTGAATTACATTGCAAACACAGGTTGAGCATGGAGACTTTAACAGCCTGTGCCACTGCAAGCTGCCTATCCTCTAGCAAGGGACCCAAGTCCCACTTCACAAATCATTGCACTTGAATGCTTCATGTAGTCCACTCAATCTATTCCATCCCCAAAATCACCTGCTAGGCCTGAAATTTCCTCGATTTATTCCAGCTCTAGCAAGAAGATAACTACTTCCCCAATACAAAGTAGAGAAAAAATTACAGTATAAACCTGATCAGGGAGAAAGGAAATTAAAAAGCAATCGTGCGACTGAAATAACCTTGATCAACTTTCTAAAAAAAAAAGACCTTCAACAAATGTCCAGATGTCCCAGTTTTACAATATCTTTACGCAGAACAGAGTTCATTTCACTCTTCCTGCAACAAGCTGTGACCCCAAGTCTTTCGCCCTACAATGCAGATACCATGAAGGCCACCAAACTCTTCCAAGGACCATTGTGTGATTGTGTATTTCAGAAAGCAACATTTTCCTCCACCTGCTTTTCCCTACGCTTCCTCCCCTTCCATGACATGCAAAAAAATTGTGAGTTAAAGCAGTAGTACATAATTGTTGTAGTGTCCAGGCGAAATCCCTCAGCCGAAGCAGGACATAATGAAACATTTTACACTAGCAAACAAAAAAACTGACATTTTTGTAAGTCTCAGTGTCCTTCTCGCTGTTGTTCAAGCTAACAATTCAGCAGCATGCCATTTGTGGAAAAACATAGCCAAGAAAGCTTATTTGTCAAAAAGCGAAATAGGCATTTCCACATCCACCTCCTTCAGGAAGTAAATAACGTTTCCAATACGTCTGATCATTGAACATTTTAAACAGGCTCTGTAACTTTTTTAATTAAATCATCAGTGTACGGAGTATTGGTGAGGGCTGAGTGCTTTCTACAGATACCTCTGTTCCCAGCATCCACATTCACGCAGGGATGCAGAAGCTGACAGGTTCAGCTGTTGAAAAGGGTTAAGAACATGTATGCCTTTAGAACTCTTCCTGCCAGAAAGACTGAACATGACACAGGATTCCACACAAACAAGGGACTTCAATTCAAAAAATCCTGCCAGATGTCTGAATTCCTCACCTGTCTCAATCCTTTCAGTCCTCTGTGCTTCCCTCTGATCTGCTCCACTCAGAAAGTCCATCTGCTCCAGGAAGCACTCACCAGCTTTGCAGAATGGCACTAAATTACATCTCTAATTCGTTACACAGTACTACCCAAACCTCGTGCAATGCTGAGGTGATTGTACTTCATGAGAGCAATGTTTCAACTGTTGCATCTTGGTCTGCTTCCCATCCAAGAAGCAATACAAAGCATAAAAATAAATCAGTTATATACCACGCTGTACTAAATACTCAGCAACTCTTTCAAAGCTGTGATGCTTTAATTGAAGCAACACGCTTTAGGCACAGACTACAATGCAATTTAAGCACAAAAGCAATTGCTTGCATGACCTCTGCTGAAGTTCCTATTAGAAAAAAGTCAAAGTTAATCTAGGCAGAGGTGGAAAAACATTTTTCTCCCTAAAGAACAAAGAAAGTTTACCCTCGTTTAATACTATCAACTGTAAGAAGAAAATTAGTTATGTTTCGTGGCACATACTGCCATGGAATGTGGAATCACCATATCTCAAATGAAGCAAACAGAAAAACTTCTGACCATTTGAGATGGTTGCGCAATGCTGACCATGTCCTCCTTCCAACTCAGGGCTGCAGGTTATCGTTATCAGTACTGCACCACCACGTGCAGCCTTCAAATCTAAGCGTTCAATGTTATGATCTCATCATTGCATGCTTATATTCTCTCAAATGTTCAGCTTACTGAGGGAGGTTGAAGGAAACAAAGCCAACTTACAAGAGAGGAATTTCGACAATGAGCTGGATGAGGCAGCACAGCAGCTCTTCTATGAGGTCTTCACATTCTGTTCCTGAAAATCAATCATAGCAAAGGTTTTCTGGATTTTCAGATAACAAAAAAACCCCAACAACCTAGATTTAAACAGATCTAAACACAGGTTCAGATGATGAACATTCCTAGTTCAGGGACAAACACTAGAAGAAATGTCAGATTTAAAACTACAGCATTTTTACATGAAATGGAAAGCATTTGGGATTATCACCAGTGATGCTAGGATTTCTGCAGGTAAAACAAACAGCTACTAACAATTGGAAGTTAGTGCACTTCACAGGAAATACACTAATACTGAATACAGCCTTACTTACTGCTTACCTAAGCTCATATTTAATCGTGCTCTTGCAGAGAGTTTGACTAACTGATCACCAGGGGCTTCAACCAGCCCACAGTTCAAGTCTCCTCTCAAAATCCCCTGCATTGCTCATGTACCCCATTTTTTTTAATATCAAGTGAAGAATAAGCAGAGACAGAAAGTTACATTGGTCTAGCATGCACTGAATGATACTTTAAGCAGTAACCTTTCAAAGCAAAGGGTTTTTACAGTGCTGAATGCCTAAGAGCGGGCAAAGCTTTTTCCTCTGCATTGCCAAATAGGCATTGCAGCTCTGCAGCACAATGAACAGACAATTCTTGTTCATTTTGGGCTTTCAAATAAGTAGGTCATGCAGTAAACACAGCACTACAGCCAGGTTATGACAATGTTTTTCTGCTTAACCCAAATGGTATAATCTGTAATTCCAAAACTCAGTTTCAACAAGCACATCAGAGGGAACATCCACAATAAAGCAAAATTATTTCCTTCCACAATCAGTTTGTTACACACATACTAACAATTGTCACGTAGTGAACTGCACATTCAAAATGAGGTCAGTTTTTTATCACAAAAACATGGTTTCCTTCATATAGAATCCTCCAAGAGCAACACAGTGTAGCTCCTGTTAGCTGAAAACAAGAACTGCTAGGAGCATTTTAACCTCAGACACAAAACACAGCCAGCAACCAAGCCCAAATAATGTGTGCTAAAGGCACTTGGAGGTGCCACTTTTGAAAAGTTTTATGAATCTAGAAAATACTGATAGAGCAAGACTGCTCCACAGTGCCAAAAGGGACCTACTGGGTTTTTCTTTTCTCCTAATGGTTGAGGAGAGGGAGAAGAAAAAGGACAGAAAAAGTAACAACAGTGCATGTTGAGAATATTGTTTCCACCATACTCTATTACACAACTTATTTGAAGAGTGAGCAATGCTATCTGAATATGAAAGAGGGCTCTTCCCCATACTTCATATTCCAACTAAAGCAAGAAACACAGGATTGGCACAGTTATGCAGAATGGAAGATGCTTGCCTTTCCTGCTCTGTTCTCAAACTTTTTTTTTTTTTTCCCTAAAAACCTTAATTGCTGTAATCAATGTCATTCAACTAGAATAATTAATGTATCCTTTTCCCCATTGGGGCACAGGCATTCTTGCTTAATTCTTGTCTTCCCGAACAATGACGCGGACGCATGCCAAATCTATAACGTGAGAGCAAGCCATCAACACAGGACACTCTGTGTTTTCATAAACAATGTCTTTTTCAATAGCAGGATAAAGACAATACACACAACACTCATTCACATTCATAGATCACATACTTGGATCCACGGAAAGCCTTGAGGAAAGTAAGTAAAGGATGAATCTGTCCAGACAAGGTTAGAGGCTTGACATGGGATCTCACATAGGTAATAAAACAGCACTGCTTCTCAAATACCAACATGCTGCGTTGTCACAACCCAATCTGAGCTATAGCAGGGGGATGTGCCCAACATTAGTAATATACTGACATAGCAAGGTATAACCTCACCTTAGATGCCACCTGTTTTGCTGTCCTATTGCTCCTATGGATTGGATAGAACCTGGACACCACTAAAGCAATAAATCAAATTACCTGTGCAACAGTACTTAAAGCCTCATACATGCAGGCAATTGTACAACCCACAGACTTGAAGCTCCTTTGGGTACTGTGGCCAGATCTTCAGCTCCCAAGGGTTCCCAACTTTCCCTTAGCAGTGCTAACAATGAACACACAAACTAACACTACCCTTCTTCTCCTGTACACAGTAACTGGAAGCTCCTGCAAGTCTGTAGGGGCTCTGGTGAATGTATGGTTGTTTATTTCCCCCTCCGTGTCCTTCTTGCCCGTCTGCCCACAGTTGTCTGCCAGGAAAAAACAAGACTACTGCGTGTCAAAGCCCAGGTATGATCTCAAACAAACTGTGCATTTTCAGCTGTTTTCTTTCCAAGTCAATAGGCACTCTGGGATTCTTTTGCATTTGTTATAACGTACCAAATATAGTCTTTGGCAACTTTATGCTAAAAACTTCTATATTGAGAATGAATAAAGTTTATTACAGGTCAAGGAGTAGGCTAAACAAATCTGCAGTTTGCTTTAGAATACAATACATAGCACATGCCAGTCTGTCCCATACTTCTCCATCACAATACAGTTGAAAACCTCAAAGAAATTAAGGGAAACAGGCAATGGAAGCCTTACCAAAAGCTAAATGAGCTGAAGACTTACTCAGCATGTGCCAAGTCCAATTTAGCGCTGACTGACACCAGTAATTTTTAGCTGAAACTTAAAGGACGTGGTTTAAGCGTCAGCGAGGATTTTCCTACACGTGAAGTTGTGCAATACTCTCCAGAGCTCCATGCAAGTTCCCAATTATGGGTGAAGACAAAGGGTGTACTTCCTGGCACAAGGAACCACCTGAAAACTGCCAGTGGGTGAGAACTCCTATTAAGAGCCTGAGTGCTCTGGAAGGAGTTCAGCAAACCCTCCTGCAGCAGAGACTCAGCCCTGTGCCACTTGTTCATTAGAACCTTGTGAAGGTAGGCTGCAACGTACCCTTGTACTTAACCCTTCTGCAAGGGGAAAAACCCCAATAATCACACCTTATGATGTGAAATACCATTACAGAGCTTTCTTCCAAAAATACAGCCTAGCAAGAAAAAAGCATAAACTGAACATTTAGAAAGACTGAAAGCAATGAACTGCAAAAGATGGGAGGCGATTCTTCCAGGTAAGCCTGGTAAAAGCCAGGTAAAGCACCACATAAACAATAGCGATTATGTCAGAATAGAAGGCGTTTCTCAGTAGTCCATGACAAGGATAGACCACAGTCCATGACAAGGATATTTCCACAGACCATTGCTGTCATATGAAGTTCTACCTGAAATACCAAACACGCAGCAGGTGCTGATGCTGTGACTGCACGGTGAGCAAACTGAGTGAGCTGACAACGTGGTTAGGCACACTGAGCTAACAGGTTCTCTGCTTAACCTCATAGAATACGATACTAGGATGGATTCACAAGCTCAAAGGGAAAAGAACATGATGCTGATAGTTCTAACAGGGAAACGAGACAGCACCAGAGTTTTAAGCTGACTGGTTATGCTTTCCCACAAGAAACAGTGATGAATGCAAACAGAATGCATTAATAAATCTGTACAAATAAATCTGCATAAGCTTCAGAACAAGTTGCATTCTAAAGAATAGAATATATACTGCAGAAAGCCACACTTCATCATGAAAATAAAAAAACCTTTTTTTCTGTTTACTTTAATGAGCCCTAACACAAGAGCATTCCATTGCTCTCTGTAAATTGTACTTCACTTTCCACACTGCTCAGTATAAAGACCGTACAGCATACACTTAGAAACACTGTGTGAAGGATTTGTCAGGAAGAAGAAATGCTGGCTATGTGAACACAGCATGCTATAAAACCCAGTATCTTGAAGAAGGTATTCCAACTGGCAACACAGGTCAGGAGCAGTGCTGGCCTCAGCCCACAGCTGAGCAGGGACAGAGAACTGGTTCCCTGCCTTCAGTCTCCTGCCTTAGCCAGCAGACCACACACAATCCTCTTCCTAATCAAGAACATCCAGCTAGCATTCAGCTCCAAGATAACTGCTAAGCACATTTGCCATCAGCGTGCACAAAATTACCACTAGTAAACATCACTGAGAGTTACAGCGGAGTGCTACCAAAGATTGGATAAACATGGATCTATCCCAGTGGCAAGTCGCTTTGTTTCTCTTCTTTCTAAACACTGCACCGCAAGGAACTCCCAGCATGAGGAATAAAGATTGCTGATGCCCAGCAAAAGTTGCTGGGCATTTCCAGCTGTTTTCCTGTGCTACAAGAGGTAGGCAGGCTTTTTTTTTTCCAGTAAACAGGGTCTAAACCCCCCAAGAATCTGCAACGACACAGTGCTATCAGCGGGCACTACTTGCTGCTGCACTCCTGGAGACCTCACTCTTGGAGATTACTCACCTCAGTTTAAATACATTAAACCATTTCAACATGCAGCACTTAATCTCTTGGCATCAGAAGTTGATTTCCCCAGAGCAATGGCAGGCGCCAAGGAGTTAAACAGATTTCCATGAGCAGTTTTCACTATCTAGTGAGCAAGCAGCTGTCAGGCATTCCAAGCGGCGTCCTTGCTGGGCTGATGAGGGGAATCCACATCCAGATACTTTTGGTCACTCTTTCGCAATTCGCTTGCACAGTATCAGCATTCTGATGCCAGTCCTTTTGGCCAGACCATTTTTGGCTTTATGCAATACACATGCAACTACAAAGTCAATGCTATCTTCAAACAAAGCTAAAGAGATCAACATTGCCTTGCCTGCGTTATCCACCATGTATTCTGCAAAGCTGTCTCAACACAGTGCTACACAAAGCTTTGTAGCAGACAACATGTGGGTTTTCTTTTTGCTGTCAAGAGAATATTGAACACATTCATGCTCAGAAAGGACTTCCCTGGTTAGTTACTTTGGTTTGTTTTTCAAACAGATGACAGCAGGAGTGCTTACACAACAAAGCCAGCCATTCCTTTGCTGCTATCTTTCTTGTTTGACACTTTTTTTTCCTGGTGGAGTACTTTTTCCTTTTAAAAAGGAAATTAAACTCACTTTTCCGATACTTTGGTAGAAGTTATTGTCCATCAGCTAAATTTTAGCTTCCGCCTTTTCACGGGATCAAAAAAATCACTGTAGTTGTCAATATTTCTAAAAAGCACAGTAATTCCATTCCCTAGCTGTTGCTGACTTATGGAATGTGAGAAGGTAAACCAAGGGGTACGTTTAGTTTTACAGTACCCTTCTCCTGAAGTATGGCTACACACCTCCCAAGGCATAAGAACAACAATGGATCTCATGTTCAAATGGTGTTCTATGAGGAATACTTCTCGTCTTTCTCCATCATCAGAAGAAAGGGAACCCAGCAATATGATCAATATCTCCTTCCTCCAAGCGCTTCCTGCAGGTGACAGAACAGACCCAGAGGAGTGAAGTGCGTGTGCAGGGTCACAAGTGGCAATCAACTCACAGAGCCACAAAGAGAAGGCAACTTCTAAGTCCCAGTGAGGGAGAAAAAATGGCATTCATCCCCTGATGTCACTGAAAGTGGTGAACTGTTGAAGTAAGAAAAGTAACATTCTCCAATCTCTGCAAATACAAGGAATCCAGTCTCCTAAACAACTCCTCCAGTATCACTCTCACAGTAGTGGTAGGAAAGCCACACTCCATTCTCATTTGTTCCTCCCACCAGCTTAGAGGCCATCCTGTGTGTCCAAACAACATGAGCATAGCTCAAGAAGAGGTCTAGTTTGCCATGAGAACCTATAATGTACTAACAGTCTGTTAACAAATGTTTAATTCTAGCAGAAGACAACAGTCAACAAGTCACTAAAAGCTCTCAGCACACTTTAAAGATATTCTCTCTCACGTGCTAGATAGAAATGAAGATGGTTTACACCTAATTATTTCAGACTTGAAAGAAGAAAGCCAGTTTTACTACTGCCTACATGCTTCCAATCTCACAGGGTGTCCTGAAGGGTAAGACACACATCTAGCATCAGTATTACTCAATTTCAGTAGAAGATGCCTACCGTATGAGCCAGGTGTCTTATCCTCATAAGTAAAATGAAGTTGCAGTTCCTCTTCTGACATTCGACTGATGAACACTTTCAGCAAGCAGCAGATAATAAACAGTGCATTGTGAGCCTGCCAAATAAAGAGGTGACTGGAAAGGAAGCAGAAACAGGAGTCAGTAACGCGATTTGAAAGCATGCATTAAAAACAATAACCACAAGATACATGACATTAACAAAAGAGTTCCTATGGCTGAAGCAAGGAGAAGCTGAAGTGCTCTAAAGCATTAGCTGAGATCCTTTCTGAATGCAGGGAGGATATGGCTTCATTACATTTCCTTGAGTCCCAACAAGCAAGCACTGGGAAGCCCATTCAACAGCACAACATCAAGCTGTGTTGCTGCATTCATGGATTAAATAAGCAGAAGCCATCCAGGAAGGAGCAGCATCTTTCTCCAGATACAAGCAGGGCAGTTCTGGCAGCAAGGAGGCATTAAAAAAAACATCTTATTTCTTGATGCTCTGATGGGAGTCAAACACTTATAAAGGGTATGGGGGAACAATTACAGAAAGCTTCCTGGAAGAGCTGTATGATGCTACATTCATAACCTCTTGTTGCTCTTTCCCACTGCTGAACAGCAGGTGCATGATACAGCTTGAAACCAGTATCCGTATATAGACGTTTCTGCTCAAACCCAATCAAACCTGAAAATAATTTCTGAGGATCTTCATAAATCAGGATTTAGCTAAAAAAAGTCAGGTGATTTTTAAATATCTCAAAATCAATAGCTTAAGATTAAATGTCTCCTTTGAAAAATAAACATTCTCTTATCTGAACCCTTACGCCTATCATTAAGGAAGAAAGTTTCCTACCATGCAACAGTCAGCCCCCCACATCCAAAGGGCTTGGGGATCTCAACTCCCAGCCTGGTAACACAGCATGCTTGCTGCATATGTGGGGTCCACCCAGAGAAAATTAGCCCCCAGGAATGCATAATTGGGAAGGCAGAAATTAGCCCAAAGTCACATCATTTTCACATACAAATATGCTTATGTAGCAGAGAGGAGAAACATTCTTTTGTTCAGATGACACATTTATCAGTTATACTTCATACTCCATGCTTGATAAAGGGTTAGACACTTTCCTAATTCAAACAGTGACTTAAGGGAAGTTTAACTTTGTTCAGTAACCATGTTAACTGGTAGAGCATAACTCCAAAGCTAGCAAAATACGGAAGGTTTAAGTGTGAAAAGGTGCACCCACCTTCTTTCCCAGTACTTACTTTTGACATTCTGCTGATATTTTTAATTCTTTGGTTCTAGAAAGAAAGACTTTAATCAAGGACCCGAGGTTTCCTGTTCGAGGATTCTTCTCAACTAGATGAGGAATTGCAAAGATACAATTAAATAGCACTTGGAAGTTGAGACAATTTAGTTCAAACTGTATGTAGAATGAAAACAAACGTCAATGCCTTAAATATTTCTCTAGAAAGTATGATACTTGTTTTCCTAAACAGCTGTTACTGTGTTTTTAAGATTTTCCAGTACATGCTTTACTACTCCATGATTGTTCTCTAAAATAATTCTTGTTCCAAATTAAAAGTATTCCAATGTGAAGCTTCTATGGCTCCCTTTCCAAGGCTTGCACAGAGCACAACAGCCTTCTATCAGGAAACTGAGCAGGTTTCCACTACTTGCAGCCTCTCTGTAATATCACTGACCACATTCATGTTATTCCTTCCTTTCACCCCTGATTAATTCCTCTCCCTCACTGATGATCTTTGAGGGCAAACAGAAGAAGTAGTAGCAACGATGGAGTTGTTTTAAACCTTTCAGTCATTTCATGTTTTACAAAAGAAAGGCTAACTTTCTCAAGGCCTGGAATACATCAACTCACTTGACACTATTCTAATCTTACCAGTGGAGCACATACAGAGTTACGTGTACAAAAGATGTGAATGTGTACATCTATGCTCTTAACTTTCTTGCTCAGCCAGATGGAAACAAGATAAGATGTCGGTTTCTCACCTAAAGATTTGCAGACTGAGATGGTCGCTTCTTCCAAAAGTTTTAAGTCAGCACTATGGGGAGGGGAAAAAATGTTTCCATTAGCAATTCAAGTTCCATTGCTTGAAGAGAAAATTCATTACAAAACAGTAAAACATTGCTATGCAGCGCTTCACTTTAACAACACATTAGCTAGTTTATACAGATACTGAGCAGTACAACACGCATTTGAAGTACAACTACTACTAAAACAGGAAATTGATATTGAAAAGTGAACTGTCAATGAGACATCACCACTTGTTACAAGTACTACCTCTGTGGCTTCGATGCTGCCATGCTTGGTTTGACATCACTGAAATCAGGCACTGGCCTAATTCACTGAAATCAGATACACAGCAAGTTTGATGCTTTCAAAATGGCAAATACCACTGAAATACGCTGATGCGATGCAATATGCAGCCCACTGATTCTGTACTTCTTTGGATTTCCTAATCCAGTTTTGCACCCAGACACTGTCCTACACTTTTGCATATTCTCAGCTTGTAATTACAGTAATACGTAGTAATCACATATCAGTCCACATGATCTCAATAAGAGAAGGCATTAAAAAGAATAAATTAAAGGGAGTGGACGCAGCAGGAAGACTTCTCTGTAAGTCCTCTAGCTGACTCTCCTCTCCCATTCACCCACAGTTCAGACATGACAAAACTCGGTAGATTTGGTCAGTTCAATTCTCCTGTTCCCAGAAAGACCTCAATATCTTCCACAGGACCCCTGGATTAGATCAGTGGCTTATCGAGGCAGACGTGATTTCCAAGAGCAGCCAAAGCTGGATGGCTCCTTGGGGAAAAAAGACAACGTTTTCCTCCATCCTACCTTGGGATACAAACACTGAGCACGTAAGAAACCACCTCCACAACACACTCAGATCTTAAAATTAAATTTGCTTCCAAGCAAAAATTACTCATATATGTTCTAAGTAGCCTGTATTGAAATACACACAGTTCCACTGAAACATAAAAAACCACCATGTTGTTCGGAGGACAGTCAATTACCAGAACAGCCTGCTTAGAGTTTGTGAAGGCTTTATCTCTGGGGATGCTTAAAACCCAAGAGGGCACAGCCCTGGGCACCCTGCTCTGGCTGACCTGCTTTCAGCACAACATAGGGTGAGACGAGCCCTAGAGCTCCCTTCTGCCTACAGCAGCTCTGCAACACTGCTTCTCCTTCAGCTCTCCTCTTTCCCATCTTTCATTCCCAGCTATTATAGTAATGACTTAATGACTCATCCTCCTCAACTCTTGCCAAGACATCTTTTGTATCCAAATTTTTATATAATTACCTGTTAATGTTTCTTTTCATTAATTTGCAGCCGAAATCAATAATAGCCTGGACAATCTCAAAACCCAAGCGAGCCTACAGCACCCAACATCATTCTCAACACCATTAGTTTTAAGCCGGAGTAGGACTCATGGGAGGAGACATACAGCTGACATGTCATTAAGTGTAGGAAAGGAAATATCTCCAAGCAGAAATACGCTTCAGTATGAGAAACATTTATTGTAAATCACCAACCTGAGAAAAAATAAAATTCTTCAGCTCTCTTCACAAGCTTTTAATTACAGTGCTTTTCACCAGTGAAGTATCTTACCCTGTTGGAAAGGTGTAATACAGTAATACTGCAAAACTTAATACTGCCATAATTAGATTACCAAAATTGCTGTTGCTTCCTAAGCATTAGGACTACATTTCCCAATGAATAACCTGATTAATGTAAAAACAGCTGAGACAGAAGACAAAAAGATAAGGGTATTAGTAGGAACAGAATTATTTCAAAGTAGTTTTCAATAGGAGAGACTTTGAAGATGGAAACAAACACATTTTAATATGCCTGCAACTACTCTGCGGATCAGAGTAACTTACAGTGTAGTGAGCTGACAGCATGCAGCTCTGCACCTACAGCTGAGCACCTTAAGGCATTTTTACATTATGAAGATCGGCTTCATTAAAATCAAATCCTGGCCTTTTTCCTGTCTTAAAAATTGCTTTCAAAAGTGAAGTCTCAGAAAGAGAAAACATACCTAGATACGTGCTTTAAAACATTAAAAACAGTCTCAAAGGTGGTCTCTTGTTTCAGTGCTAAAAACATGCAGAGTAATTAAAAGCAAATGGTACAAAGCCAGAATGCCTTGTCAACAGCTTCTGACAGCATTATTTGCTAGGCCTGGGTGAGACAAAGATATATCTATTTTAAGCATCTAAATTTGTCCATCTGGCTGCCTGTCACCAGGATGTACTCCTTCTGATCAATGACAAGCATGGTGAGCGTTATCCTGGACATCAACCCACTGGAGAGCTCTCAGATACTAGATAACCACAACCCAACAAAAACTGTCCACCTCCCACTACCCAAAGGCACTTACTTCTAGAATACAGGCTGAGTGATTATTGTAACTGCTTCAGAATTTAAGCCTTGAGTGTATATATTAATCCTAATTACAGTTCATTTTTTCCCCTAATTCTTAAGGTATTAAACTAGAGCATTCTTACACGGTTTTTTCCCCTCCCTTAAGTTATTCAAGCGCACAACACTCGAATTTCAAAGAACTGTCAGAATCAATAACCAAACCAAGCAAGACCTTCAGAATTTCAGCAAAGCTGTCGATATCTGAGCCATTCTTTTTGCTACCGAAACAAAAATGAGCTTCAACACCTAGAAAAACCAACCCACTCCTTCTCCTTCACACAAGAACACAGGCCTGAACTTTACCATCCCTATTACTGGGCAACAACATCCACTCAACTCAAGGAATAGGAACACCCAGTGAGAGCACGCTGCAGCAGAGCACCACCCCAACACATGCACAGAGGGAAAGAAGTGCTCTGAAATCCAATAGAATCAATGCTGTAACTATTACGCCTCCAAGGACTGATCCGCAGAGAGAGATGTGGAGATGACATGTGCTTAATGAATAAACACAGGACTGGAAGCCTAACACTAAAACATCCCTCCTTTCACTTAGCCATACAGCAGCACTGGCAGCACTCAGCTTTTTCAGCAAGAACATGAACGGAGTGAAACTCAAGCAAGTATTAACTCTCTCTGAAAACTCCACATCCAAAGAAAGGGATGGCTTTGTTAGATGCTCTGAAGCTCACTATCTGGGACAAAAACATTTAAAATGCATCTAAATTGATCCTTTTGAACATGTTACACTTAATTGCAATGAAGTGACCACAGGAGGATCCCACGGAGTACGTGGAGGGAACAGCCTTTCAGAAAAGAAAAGCAATGGCTTAGATCCAGATGGATGTGAGGCGCAGGATTACTTCCCTCATACCTGAGGAAGAAGTTCAAGGCTTCACAGGAATGCCCTCTTCTTCTGTGATCTGTTGGCCAGCATTTTCAAAGTCCTTCGTTACAGCAAAAATTTGCTCACTTAAGTTGAGGGAACACTCCCAGACCTCAACAAAGCTGTCAGTAAAGGTGAAATTTGCTTCCTGACAGCACAGAATTCTTCACAGAAAGTAGTTTCATACAGCTATATTTTAAAGGCATTGAGACTCTTGTGGCACAAAGACGTGGTTTGGTGATGGGATTCTGCAGGTCAGGCTGATGGCTGGGCCTGATGACCTTGAAGTTTTTTTTCCAATCTAAATGATTCTGACTCTGAAAACACAGCTTCTACGCTGGCAGTGATTACTGCTTCAAAACCCCCCAGCAGAGCAAGCAGTAAGAACATTTAACATACAGACTGTCACTACAAACCCATCTAAACACACTCTGCAGGTCATTAATCTTTTCTTCCCTAGTGAGGAAGATAAACCCCTCAAAAACTGTATTATCCTATAAATGCCACTTGAAGATCTGATGCACACTCGAACACAAAGGAAAACTAACAAATGCCAGAACTGTGCAGTGCTACAACACACCCAAGAAGTGTTAGGTCCAATAAAAGGATTCATTTCCCTACTGCCTTCTCTTTTTGTGTTTTTCCTCTTCCTCTTTCCCTACAGCACTGCCATACATAGAACAAACCAACTTCCAGAGAAGCATCCAGAGAACGTGATCCTGTTCTACCTGGGGATTGTGTCAGTCCCACCTCTGCAAAAAGATGAGGAGATAAGGTCTTTTGCTCTACCTCCATGAAGACAACATAGCACTTGTATGGCTCACGACAGCACTTGCAAACCATCGCCTACTATAAACACAACAGCCTGGTGTAAAAAGTATCATTCACAAAGAGGAAAAAAAAAACCCTTTAAATTCTGTCTTGGCAAGTGAAAACTGGCTCCTTTCCATAGCTGCCAAAAACCAGCACCTTGCTCCTGTCAAACGTATGACCTCCACTCAGGCCTCATTAAAACAAACAGAGTTAACTTGATACCCCGCAAGCTTTCCATCTCTGAAATGAACACTGACCTCTATTGTTCTGCTCCCACAGGCAAGGTTATCTGATTTAGACAACGGCTGAGGGTGCTGCACAGCCAACACCATTTGACATCATTTGTCAAACCGTCCTCTCAGGTAGATGCAACTTAATGGGAAATATCAGCTTCCTTTCAATTACACTGCACAAAGGAGGCCTCTAAAAATAGATGCCTTCTGGCTCCCAGGCAAGAGCACCATCTGGTGTTCAGCTAATTAAGCCTTCAACCTGCTTTCGGATAAAGTCTTTGGTACTCTATTTTTTTAAAATATGTATTTTTTAATTTTATTTTTAAACAAGCCTGCTCTGCACTGGATCTGACAGCACAAAATAGGCATATCAAGAGCTCCAAATCAAGCTGTGAAACAGGCCTTTACTTTGCAAGAGAAAGGGGCAGCGGAACAATCAGAATGAATTGCTGCTGTTTGATGTATATAACAAAAAAAAACAAACACAGCAGGACATGATTTACAGTACTTTCCATTGTGTTGACAGTCCACTTGTAACCAGAATTCGTGCTTTCTCAGAGAACATGGAAATAAACCACTGTTCCCTCACCTGCTGCCAAATGGGTACCGCCCTTTTCAAGCTCTACAGCCCTTCACTCTTCTGCTGCTAACTGCTGGCTACTCTCTCCAGGCAGAAGCCAAAATCCTCCCTCTTCCTCAATCACTACAAAGACAGAGGCTTTCACCTTAACCATTTTCCCTCCCAAGTGTCTGAACTTCAGCTTACAGGCACAGTAATACAAGCCAGGTAGATTATCTACCAGCTTTCCTAGCTGCTACGAAAATAAATGTGGTTCTTTGTCATTCAGAAGCTGCTGTGAGCAGCATTCAAGACACCGCACAGAAGTTATGTCACCACATGTGAGCCATGCCTCACTAGAAACTGTACTCCATCACTCATCTGTATTAAATTCTCAGGAGCTCACGGCGCTCATTACTTTGTGTCAGTTCTTCTCCTTCTTCCAAAAAATACCTGATTAACATTTATTCTGACAGGAGCCCTGTGTGAACAAATCAGAATTGAAGAGTGACATTAAAGCTGGCATTAGATTCTTCAGCAACTGCAGAGAAAGCAGCTTACTCAGGAAAAGCCATTTCAAAACAAACAAAATTCCCAAAAGTCAAATATGTGCACAAACTCACATCCTCTTAAGCATTACAAACTCCATTGCTGATTTTTTCAAGCAGCCAGGGGGAATTAATAGCAATTACAGCTACAAGGAAGAAAGGAAGCCAAAAAAGACAACGTGGTGGTGAGAGATTTCAAAATCAGCAGTAACAGCCCAGTTTACACAGGCATTTACCCTCCTGCTATCTCAAACAGGAATAATGCAAAGCAACTCATTTGCTTTCAGACTTGTCACTTTTATGGCTATGTTACCGAGGTTTGGTTACCCAACAAACACCATCACTGTACCTGTTTGTGGGAGTGGTGAAGCTGAAGGACAGCAGCTGATTCCAGAAGGGGTCATTCTCAGAGATAGGCTCTGCTCCTGATAACTTCTTCAAGTACTCATTGTCTGGAAGCTCGCTGATGCTGCTGCTGTTTGCTCCCATCTTCGTTATCTGGCAAACGACGTTCTAAACTTTCATTTCTTTAAGGAAAAAAGAAAAGAAACATTTAAAGTCCTTGGTACAAATAAAGAATACGCAGATCTCACGTGCCAGTAACACTCCTACCTTTCCAGGATAACAGCTTTAATAATCATCCACACTTGAGAATACATAACTGAGACCAATAACTTGGAAAAAGCAGAAGTTTTCCCACCATCGCCACCAAGAGGTAAAGCTCTGTATTACAGGGTAAACTAAATACTCATGCCTGAGCTTGCTTAAGAAGTAAAAACAGGAGCAGTTCTATTAGAAGATGCAAGCTGCCTCCTAGAAGAAACTCTTGGCTTGCTTCAACAAAGGCACAGGACCCATTTGAAGTATCACTTTAACTTGTTTGCCTCATCTTCACAGAGGCCTTTGCTTCCAGAAAAGACCGTCCTTGTAGCATAAAAATGAGGAAAACTAAGAATGATGAACGATGCAACCACAATCTGCAATGCTAGAAAGCTGCAATCTGAACACCCTGCATTAGAGATTTAGTGCAAATCCTCAGTACTCAAAGATGTCAGAAACAAAACGCTAGCATAGTCAAAATGCAGAGCATGGGAGGCTGTTAGGAAGTAAAGACACGTTCTTCAGCAGGTGAAATCCTACAGAAATAAGGAAAAATGTTCAGGAAAAAACAAACTATACCAATAACCCTTGAACCTCATAAGAATCTTTAGAGCTTTTTGTAAATGAGACCTATCTGCATCCTCTGCAGAAGCAGTTTTGTCACGGTGACCACATGAAGTGAAATTTTGAGTGGAATCTGCAGAGAAGCACTGAAGGATTGTAAGATGTAATTAGTTAATGAAGATTTCCAGACTCAGGCTGAGAGATTACTCAGAACAGGACGAATGCATCTTACTTGAATACAAATTTTGCCACTGAAAAAGAAAAAAAAAACCCACACAAGTCCCAGTGTGCATTAATTCTGAAATCAAGTCAGTGAATACCAAAGCTAGAGGATCAAGAGGCAGAGAAATAAATGTGGATAATATATGAGGATATTGGATCGTAGAAGAACTGAGGCTCAGGAACCGGGGTTCGAGCTGTACGCAGACATCTCAGCCCTGCTGCCCCTGGATTGCAAACGTCCAGCTACCACAGCAACCAACAGTGCTGGGGCCCACTAAGATGAGGCTGGAGCACCTCCCCTGTGAAGAAAGGCTGAGGGAGTTGGGCTTGTTCAGCCTGGAGAAGAGAAGGCTCCAGGGAGACCTCATTGTGGCCTCTCAGTGCTGAAGGGAGCTTACAAGCAGGAGAGGGAGACTGACTTTCAGATGGTCTGATAGTGACAAGACAAGGGGGGGTGGCTTTAAGCAAAAACAAAAGGAGATTTAGCTCAGATGCTAGGAAGACATTTTTTCCTCAGAGGGTGGTGAGTGCTGGCACAGGCTGCCCAGAGGGGTTGTGGATGCCCCATCTCTGGAGGCTTCAAGGCCTGGTTGGATGGGGCCCTGGGCAGCCTGAGCTGGCGGCTGGCAACCAGCCCACAGCCAGGGGCTGGAACCAGGTGATCTTTAAGGTCCCATCCAACCTATGCTGTGCTATGATTCCAAGAAAGCTCCTGGCTCTGGCACACCCATTCAAATAACATGGTGATTTGCTGCCTACTGTACCTTGTGAGCTCTCCCTCACTCCCAGAGCCTAGCTGACCTCTTCCAAACAGAAGAAAGGCTGGGCGCTGTTTGGAAAACAGGCATGTTAGAATTGATCTCATCCTCTTTTGCCAAGGATTTTCCCCAAACTTGATTTTGGTAACAGCCACTTTTGTACAGAAAGGCTGCTCTGCAGGTCCTCAGTTCCAACCTCACCTTAGAATACAAGGCTAAGCAGACTCCTATCACATCACAGTAGGAGAGCCACAAGGAGCACCCACAGGAAGCCCTTTCACCTCAGAGAAGTCAGTCCCAACCACACCAATAGGTTGCTTAGGAAATCTATTTTCTTCCCCCTCCAAATACTCTAAATAAATTCACGGTTCATTGAAAAAACAGAAATTTATTAGCAAGTAATTCAGTTTAATGCAATACTATCACCACTACCAAGGCTCTTTTCTCCTCCAGAAGCTGTGAACACCCCCAAAGACTCATAACCTACTCTGTAAGAGCTGTGCTCCATTACATGCAACATCTGTTTGGCCACAGAACGCGACCACAGCATGCGGGAGCAGTTGCTTCAGAGCAAACACAAGAGAGTGCCTTGCACTTCAGGACCTATTTCAGCCTCAAGTAGATGGGGGGAGGCACAGATCTTGAATTCACTGTCCCTTCTAAAAGACTTCGATATTAATTATTAACCATGTTTACAAGAATCTCATTTTTCCTCTTCAGGTTAAAAGCGATTCAGCAGTACATACAGCATCTGGTCATGACTCTGCAAACCAAACCCTCCTGGTAAGAGCAATATGCATGCTGGAGTTGGAGGTGAGATGGACTTGCAGGACAGCCATCCAACCGCACACCCCTCAGGCTTCTCAGACTGTTAAGGACTCACGTGCTTCACAGCTGCTGTAGTTTTATTAAACTGCTTTGGCCAACCTTCAGCCAGAGTTCTGCAGTGTTCCCAGCCTCTCCTCTCACATGGACAAACACCTGCCACCAAAGCACAAAGGTATCTCAAACCCAACAACAGCTTGCAAGCTTAACTCGAGGTAACCTGTACTGTTGAACTTGCAGCAAGCTTGTCACACCCTCAAAGCCTCCTGTTTAAATAATGTTACTGCAGTAGTTACAGTTCCACTAAGTCTCCTACTGGTCTCGCAGTGTTCAGGTTTCACTAATCCACCCAGTAAAGCCAGCTTAGAGCAAAGCAGCTCCCTTTTCCCCAACTATCCCTCACATGGTTGCCAAGCTGAACCCGCAGACAGCCTGAAAATAAATGTATACACATACAGAGACACAAATACCAACGTACACACAGACATTCTAAATGAGACACTCAAATGTCCCACAGAATCCTAGAATAAAAATCCTAGAAGCAGAAGACATTACCAGAAGGTATCATTTAGCTCCAATATTTGAAGTCTGCTACCCACACAGTATATCTAATTCCCTCATAGTCGTTCACATTCCAGCAGTATTTGCAATCCTTCATGGACTAAGCCTCATACACAACACTCATCTGCAAAACTGAAGAGCAGAGATGGCACCCACAAGTAACAAAGTCCCAAGAGACATCAGTTACACCTCAGAGATGATCTCCCCTGAAGGCATCAGGTTTAACCTTCAAAATCTGCAAACTCATCCTTACTGGGTATTTCCTAATCTCCAGGACAATCCCATTTCTCAGCAAGCAGCCTGAAAGCTGATGGCAATGGACACTGAAAGTCTGAAGCAGAAGCACAGGCCTCAAGTTTGCTCCTGGGAATGTTTGCTGAATGTGTTCCATCCAGCTCTAGTAGAAGAGGAAAGTTCCAGTAAGCCTGAAGCCCCGCTTTGTTGGCTGTCTTTAAGATTCCCAGCTTTCTGCTCTCAGCAAAACACCTCTGCACCTCCAGGCACAGTGCAAGGGAGAACATCAGGCCGAAGGCAGGAGGTCACAACGGCCCCAGCTGAGCTGGGCAGGCACACACACACACATCCCCACCCACCTGCACCCCTCCTCACGGAGCCTATTCCAAACTGCAGCACACATCAAGGACTGCAAAGCCTTTGTGGAGTCAGAAATGTTACTTGTGTTCACCAGTACACAACCACACAGAACTCTGGGATGTGAAATGTTCCAAACAAAAACATCTGACTAAGAAATGATATCACCTGCTTCTTCCACTGCCTGCTGCCAGAAGTACCACAAGAGTCCTCACAGTGTGCCAGGCAGCTGCTGCCAGGGGGAAACTCGTTTGCTAACTCACATCCAAAGCTTCAAATGCACTGAGAAAGGACTGACAGATCTCAAATCGATGCTGATGCTGTAGAACCAGAAAACGTGAATTCCAGCAGATGAACTGCAGTTTCTCTTAACAGCACAGCCTGCTGTTTTCTGCTCGCTCCTAGGAAAAGAAAAACCCAGCGAGCAAAAAGTAATCTGACAATTCAATTTACAGCTTAGTTCTCCAAAGTATTAGTTACCTGAAAGCAAGAGACAGCAAACTGACAAAGCTCCCTTCGTACAGATGTTTCTGCCCCTGCCTTATGCACTCATCGTATTGCACAGCTCAGGGAAGAGTTTGGGAGAGGAATCCCTGCTAAATGAAATTAATGATGCACAGATACACTTCCCTAACTGAGTCCCCCAAGAAGCTGCTTCTGCTCATGTTCTTTCCCACAGTACTGATTCGTGGTTGCCTCCATAGCTTTCCTACACCCACATGTGGGTGTTCCTTTCCCTAATCCCGGGCAGAGCTGCCCAGAAATCAGCCACTCTCCATTTCTCCTCCACCCACTCCTTTTCAGACTCCAAAACACCCTCAAGTCTGATCTCAAAGAATTTAAGATTGCTCATCTGAGCTGTCCGCTGTTTTCTCCTGTAGACAAACAAACACAGCATCCTTTTTGTTCCTCCTGTTCTGCAACTCGTCCTAGTGCCCATGCTGCTCTGCAGCAGCCCGGAGCAGGCAGCACTGCTGTGATGTGATGTGGTCCCTACAGGTGGCACTAAAGCTGAGGAGTCCTGCAGAGCAGCAGAAGCAATGCATCCTGATGGATTTGCTATCAGCAAAGTACGCCCTCACAGGGGAGCAGCTGAAAGCTGAGGACAACATTATGCCTTCTGCTCCAGTTCGTCTTCCACACGTGTCTTCTGTGGGAGCCAGTCTCCATATTCCAAGAAGCACAAGCTGCTCCTTCCCACCCCACCTCCAGGACAGCCCTTCTGCTCACAGCTAGACAAGAGATATTCCTGTAAACCTCGCTTAGGTAGAATATTTCAGGCAAAAGAAACTGAACGTTTCTTTTTAATACAACCTTCTGGGAAGGAGGTGCAAGAAAAAAAAGGAAAACGTCCATTCTGTAAGTGACACGGAGATGCACGACTTACCTAACTTCTCAGTGCCATCCCAAGAACCTACAACCCCTTTCTTACAATACAGAAGCACCAGCCAGCAGGACCTGTAGCTCTCCACCAAAAAACACTGAATGACACAAGTATCCATTAGTAATCAGCATTCAGGGGGAAAAGACAGAAGAAAACACAAAGAAACACTCACAAAGTTACTTTATGGCACCGGGCAGCAAGAAGCAGATACATGTTTGTGCACATGACGCATGTTCTAAGGCAGCACGTCTTTCCACCACTGCTTTCAAGACCCAAAGTCAAAACTACTTCCAAGCACCAGCCCTTGTATCAGCACTCACTGATTCACATTATTTGCCTTCTCTCCCCTCAGTCACTGTGTGTCACAGGAGGCAAACAGCAGGCAGGAACTTAGAAGGAGCTCTGCTGACAGGACACGAGTCCAACAAACACCTTTTGTCAAGAAGGTGATGAAACGTCAGAGCTTTCCTCCACCCTGTAAAGGTAAATAAGCATTGACAGGATCTCCAGCAGCCAGAAATAAGCTTTATTACAAGAGAAAATAGAAAGCTACAGCTTTCTGAAGCACAGCTGAACAGCCTTAGGCTGCCATGATGCCTCTCCCAATTCATCTACCTTTTAAATTTCATGAAGGGTGAGTGCAAATGAAGCCACTTGGCAAGCTGTGCAATTACTGTCAGATACAACAGGCTTCCCACTGCAGAGAACACGCCTGGAAGAAATATCCACCCTCTTTGACAATGGTTCTTCAGCCACCAAACAGCATTTCTTGCCTTTAATACGTCCTTTGTACAAAAAGACATGCGACTTAATAACCCTGCAAGCCCAACTGTCAGTCATTAGCACACTAACAACAGCCTGGGATCTTCCTTTCCATCTGATGACATCATTGGAAGCATCAAAGCCATCTACCTTCCATATTCACTTGCATTATCTACTTTCCTGCTGAATTTAACTCAGACTGCCAAGTGCTGGGAAGAGCTGCAAGGAGCTGACAGCCGCTCCAGCTGCGTGCTGTGAGGATTCCAGCCCACAGAGAGCACAAAGCAACGCCTCCCTCAGCTCTTTGCAATCCAAGCAGCAATGACAATCTTTAATTTAAAATCGCTGGTGCGATTTCACTGCTTTTTACTCAGGAATTGGTAAAACTGGGAATTACTACACAGTGGCCTTCAACATTAGACTCAATGACCCAGGAGTCTGTTTGCACTCCTTGGCATTCAAGAAGTGCCCAACACAGGGAAGAGTAGTAGACTGTACTTCTATAGATCACAGACTGGTTTGAGCTGGAAGGGACCCTTAAAGGCCATCAGGTCCCACTCCCTGCAGTGCAAAGGGACACCCACAGCTCCATCAGTGCTCAGAGCCCACCCAGTCTGACCGTGGGTGTCTGCAGGGATGGGGCACCACCACTTCACTGTGCAGCCTGTGCCAGAGCCTCACCGCCCTCTGGGTAAGGAATTTCTTCTTTATATCCAACCTAAATCTCCCTTCTTTTAGTTTGAAACCATTTCCCCTTGTCCTATCGCCATAGACCCTGATAAATAGTCTGTGCCCTTCTTTCCTTCCTCTTTTGATACTGACAGGCCGACCTCAGATCTCTCTGGTGTCTTCTTTTCTCCAGGCTGAACAAACACAGTGGGAAGGTGTTAGACCTGCAGCACAGCACCTTATTCCTCAGCACATACAATGAAACAAGTCAAATGAAGACAAGAACTGGTATCAACGAAAATATGCTTCACAGTCTTAAAATACTTACCATTCTTACCAAATATTAACCTTCGGAAGTAAAGAGACCAATGTGGGAAATAACCGGGAAGTTGAGTGATACTGAGAAAACACTGCATAAGGTGAACTGCTTTAGCATCTCTGAGCACTCCCAAAAGCAGGAAGGACAACACAACCCTTAGTTTCCTCATGAGAACCGTAGAATCATTAAGGTTGAAAAAGATCTCCAAGATCCCCAAACCCCCCACCATGCCCACTGACCATGTCCCCACGTGCCACGTCTCCATGGTTTTTGAGCACCCCGAGGGACAGGGGCTCCCCACCTCCCAGTGCCAGTGCATCACCGCTCTCTAGAGAAGAGATTTCCCCTGATATCCAACCTGACTCTCCCCTGGTGCAACATGAGGCCATCACCACTTCTGTCATTGCTGTTACTCGGCAGCAGAGCCCGACCTCCACCTCGCCTCCAGGAGCTGCAGGGGGCAACGAGGTCTCCCCGGAGCCTCCTCTTCTCCAGACTGACCCATCCCACTTTCCCATTACTAACACACATCACTACAAGTGTAATGTGCAAGTCCCTCTCTTTTGTTTTCAGTTGCACCCAGGAGCTCTGCGTCCCGCACAGAACCCCTCGGGACAGCGGCCGCTCTCTGCGCCCTTTGGGGGCTGTGACAACCCGAGGTTGCCCGCGGGACGGGAAGTCACAGTGCCCCAGTCCGGAGCGGGCACAGCCCCGCGGCCTGATGCGGCGCTGCGCGCTGCCCTCGCTGACAGGAGGGGACAGAGCAGGCTCCACTCCGGGGAGCGCTACCATCGCGCGGGATACGGCTGCCAACCCCCCACCACAGCATGCCCCGGGCCCGGAGGCTTTAACGCCGGGGGAGACGCAGCCAAGCGCCGGGCTCCGCCCCCCGTTAAGGCCCGGGATCGCTGCCCGCTGCGCTCGGCCGCGCGCTGAGGCCGCGCTTACCGTGTGAGGAACCGCCGCTCCAATGGCTGCAACGGACACGCACTCACCGCCCGCCGCGGGGGCGCTGCCCACCGCCCCCCGCCTCACGCAGGCGCACAAGCGCCGCTGCTGCCCGTCTGCGGCCTTCCACGTCGCCAGCACTGCGGCACTGCGCATGCGCGAGGGTAGGGGGCCGCGCGGCACGCCGGGAAATGTAGTCCTCCGGGCGGGAGTACCGCGGGGCACGCCGGGAAGCGTAGTCCGCCTACTTCTAAAGAACGGCAAAATGTTCCGATTTTCTTTATATACATTGAGGAACCATAACAGGGCTTCTGCAGTTTTTCCCTATTTTTTGTTCTTAAACGCAGCTTCGTGCAGTTCTTTGCACTGCAGCACAAGATCTCCTGCACCCCTGCCCACCTTCAGGCAGCTTCTTCCTTCCATCTGCTTTTTTAAATGATTTTTGCTCTTGTTGTTGTTTGTTCACAATGCAACACGACCATGAACCTAATCTTGGAAAAGAATAGAAACAGATTCGCAATACAAGTCTCTGCCAGGACTTTCAGCACCTGTTTTGCTTTCTGCAGTCTTTTTGGTTGGCCCTTTCAGTAGG
Source organism: Pavo muticus (assembly GCA_016647715.1). Classification (NCBI taxonomy): domain Eukaryota; kingdom Metazoa; phylum Chordata; class Aves; order Galliformes; family Phasianidae; genus Pavo; species Pavo muticus. Next base: position 1,054,008 of record JACDJE010000204.1, read on the forward strand.
TGCTTACACATAGCCAGAAGCCCCATTCTATTTCATGTTTCACCTCAAAGTATCATTTCAGTAGGAAAAAAAAAAGCACTAGCAAACGAGGGAACAAGATTTCACAGCTCCTTCCTGCAAAGTGTGAGGAGCCCAAGCACAGCTCTGGCACTTTTTGTCATGCTCACAGCTGTTAGAGGTGAATGTATTACACAACACATCTGTGAGAGGTTACAGGAATGCATTATCTTTTATTGCATGAATTATGCCATACAATAATAGAACCAGGTTTTCTATCACAAAAGGTATTGCAGTAACCCAGGAGAAAGATGTGCCTGTGAAAGACGTAGCTGTGGGGGCTTACACTCTAAGGGTAATGCAAAAGCTGATTAAATAATACAAAATTCACCTCCTAATAGACCAGCTCATTAAGGGAGATTGAGCAGCATTATGTCTCACATCGTAAACTCTATGATTAAAAGGAATTTTCTACAATTGAACTTATTAGAAAGATAACAGAACAACAACGGTCCAGTATCCAGCTGTGAGCACTGCAGGCTGATTAACACATGCCATGACAAAATCTCAGCAGCGGTAGGAAGCAACACACCTCCGCAGAGGCAGCTGACAGCCATCAAGTGAATACTTCTCTGGCAGAAGAAATCACAGTTTAAGAATGAGCCAGGACTTCAGAGACGGTTCAAGGGGAGCAGGATGCCTCTCAGCACTCCAATGCACTGCCCTTCTACGTGCAATAAGTCTTGATGAACACAAATACATTAATCAGGTTATCTTGCTATCACAGTACACTCAAGGTACCATCCACAAAACATCTCCCTATAAAAATGTACAACTGTAAGACTTCTGAGAAAGTGATGAGCAGCAATCCCAATTGCTGGAATGGCTGGTTTGGGGTTGCTTTTTGTTTCGTTTCGTTTTCTTTTAATCTTTTAGATAGTCTTCTGGTTGGGCAGAGAGGACAAAGCAGGAATTGTAACTTCTATTCCTATTAAGCACAAAGCATCATTTTGGGATGCAGTTCAGAACCAGAACACATCTTCCCAGGAGGAGGCAGAGCTGGATCACTTTCTTTATCCTGCAGTCAGTGGCTTTATGACCACCCTCAGTCTGCTGACTGTCTAAAGGTTTTCAAAGATTTTGTTACCACTACAGACATTTATTCTAAAGAAGCCTAAAAACAACCATATGAAGCAACTAACTGTTAAATAAAGTCCTGCTTTATTATAATTCAAATTACACAAGCATGTTGAAAGAGATTTTTGTCTTTTTTTTTTCCTTACAGATAGACATGTATCATTTGAAACCACTGCAACAGAATATAAAGCAGCAATTCTCTCGCATCGTATCCTTGTCGCTTCATTTCAGGAAAGAAAGGTAGAATGTTAAAGAAAAAATGACTGAAAATATCAAATCAAGATCTTCTATATCTAGCAAGCTAAGTAAACTTCACAGACAGCGTAACTCCTTTAGCTCATCCACAAATTTCACATGGCAGGCTCTACTCTTCATAATTTTGACCATAATATTTATACTGCCACAGTGTAATTAATAGTTCTTTAACTAAGCTGAGGTTACAGTTTTCAAGTGGAAGCCTGAAGTACTGCACTCACAGCGAGCAAAACTAAGAAGCAACACATTTAGCTAGACTTATCCCCAAACTATTTAATCTAATTTCTAATCATGTCAAATAGATTATAGATGCAAACTGGCTCCAGCGAGGAAAACAAAGAATAACTTAATGCAATTTTCAAACATTTCATATAAGAAATTTGCTAGCTGCCATTTTAGTGGCAAAAGAGATCCTCTCCTGTAAGTGGTAAGGGGGTTTATTCAGCTGAAATGTGCAAAGAACAAAATCTCAGTGTGAGAAATAGCAATCACCAGTTCATGTTGGACACAAGGGAATGAAATCTGTAGGAATGAATTCCTCTAATCTGCTTTCTTGTCAGGCACTTCTGTTGATCCCTTTGCAGCAATTCCATTTGCAACCCCATTGCTTTCAAACTGCAAATAAAAGACAACACCTTTAAAATGAGATGTCAAAAACAATCTTTATACCCAAGATAATAACATTTGGTGATGAAAATGAGTTTTGTAAGCACAGGCAGTGAAGACTCACGCAGAATCTGCCCTAAGAACCAAAATGATGGAATATCTTTAGATCTACACGTGATCGTTTGGGGTGGAGGATGAGGGCAAAGCTCTCAAAAGCTCTGTTTTTGTTACAAGAGATAAGTAGTAAATGCACAGTTTCAAAACATGGATCCCATTATGAGTGGCAGAGCTAGCAGAATAGTTACTTTTTATAGTGTGCTTCATGCATCAGGTACAATTTATTCATCACTTCACTTCCTGCTTTTCCAAAGGAACAGCCAGAGTACTGTCTTCAAGCTTTTTCAGAACACAGGTGCAATTCCTGTCCTTCCAAAACCTCCCAGAAGCTGCCTGGGGGAAACTGCTATTTCCAACCAGCTAAGTACTGACAGCACCCTTTCAGAAGGAAATAGCCACAAAAGCCTCTCTGCAAACACCCAGCTTCTGTGGTGCTCACTGCTGCTCTATCTGGAGACACCCTCACTAGCTAAGAGCATTAATCTTACCTTGTAAATTTCAGATTCATCCCCCTTATCTCTCTGTGCAGCTGAAGGTGCCTGTGGATTTCCAGCACTGCCTCCTTGGCCTTGTTTGGTGGCTGTTTCTTGCACAGCTCTCTTGGACCACACACGCTTAATGAAAGGAGCAATAACAGGATAGATGTAGGGCTCAAGGAATTTCTTGTAGACCCAGAGAAGAACCGGAATGACAATACAAGGGATGCACACCATGGCTTCCTCTTCTTCTGTGTCAAAGCTGAAAAGCAAAGAAGTTTACAGTTTTTGCATGCCTCCAGTTAAGAAAACAAAAAATAAACCAAAGTCTTAAGAAAGGATTGTAGTTAATGTTTAAAGAAAAAAGATCTCTTAAAGGCAGATTTTTAAAGTTCCAAAATGCTGGTGTTATTCCCTAAGCTGAGAGCAGCTGTACGTTCCAATGCTATAAAGTCCTCGGGGACAATAAGGGCAACATTCTTGTCATTTTGGTAGTAATCTTTGCTCTTTTTTGTTAATTCAGCATCCCCGCTGCTCAAAGTCAGAAAAATGCATTTGTAAAATCAAACTTTTTGCTTAAATCAAACAACAGAAAAAAAAAAAAAAAACAGGATCTGAGGAGAATATGTGCTACTTTCTTCCATATGCACTGGACTGGGACTCACTTAATCTCGCACCAATTCAGTACAATTTGCCAAACTATCAGAAAATTAAGAATCCCTTTTCTCCCAAAACCTGTGATTTTGGGAGTCATTTTCAAAAACAGCAGCCCAAAGTCTGCAATGAACAAAGCAGAAAACCAAAAACCGAAGTGCAAGGGCAGAAAAGTGCTACTGGGAGAGGAACTGCTTGAGCAGAATGAGAACTGTCACTTTCTGTAGTGGTGAGGTACCAGATACACCATGCTCTGCTGCACTGTGCAACTCTGCCCTTCACATTGCTCTTTCTTGGCTGCCAACACCTGAATTCTTACATTATAACACACAACAAAAGCTTTCCACAATCCTTTCACGAAGCTGCATACCCTCACTTGAGACATTCTCTTTTCAAATTATACCACTGTAGCCCCATGCAGACCCTGTGAAATAGCAGCACATCAGCTTCCAGTTGATAGCTTCCAGTGACAGTTCTGCCCTCTTCCAGTGTAACGGTACAGGAGCTGATGGCCTCTGAAGCGAGATGGGAATCTTACACTGGAAAAATACACATGAGGCAATCCACTAAAGCTATCTGAGAAGACTTATGCACTCGGTGCCTGACTTCCTAGATATCAAATCTTCCACAAAACCCCAAGGAATTATCCACCTGCTGAAGAATGATGGAAACAACAGGCTGCCTTCCTGAGGCAACACCAAGTATCTGTGCAGTCACTTTGCACGCAGACAAATGATAGCTCTGTCAGATGCAGAAGAAAGCCATAGGAACTAAAACAACAGCCCTAAAATATTCAAATATTGTTCCAAAGTTTATTCTGTGCTTTCATGATGCTTTGTTGCCTGGCTGGTAGGCAATTCATTTTTAGGAAAAAATAATGAAGCGGCAAAGGGTGAAATTGTAATAGCAAGCTTACTACTCTGTCAAATATGCTTTTGTTTGTCTCTAAGCCGCCCACATGCGAGTAAGTGGAGAGAACAAGCATGACATGGCACATTTACACGCATTTGGTCTTCGTTTCCCACTTTTAACTGCAATATTATTCATAAACAAAAGAAGCAAACAAAAAAGAAAGACACATAAACAAAAGAGATTTATTTCCCGCAGGAAGGACAACCTGCTCCAGAAGGACTCGCTCGTGCAACACTGCCCTGCGCTGTGTCGCTACCGGCCCTCGGGCCGAAAAGTTCCTAGAATCTGCCCGGTTCTGTTAAATCGCTGAGCCGCCGCCGGCTGCGTTTTCCCTCGGGGCACAAACACAACGGCCGGAGAGCCCCAGAACGAGCGAAGCTCGGCTCCAATGGGCGCTGAAACAAACAGCTCCCACCTCCGGATTTCACCCGGCTGGAGGGACGAGGGGTCCGCGGAAGAGCAGCCGCAGGAACCTCCGCCTGAGCCAGGCCGGCAGCAAAACCCGAAGGGACACAACGCTTACCTCAGCCACCCTGTTGAAGCCGCACCGGAAGTAACCCGCCCCCCTGCTTCCGGCGGATGCGAGTAATGGCTCCACCCAGTCAGAGGCGGAGTGAGCATCACGTGGCCTCGGCCCACGGAAGCGACGCGGCACGTGACAGATACCAGGGGCGGGACTCCCTGCTTCACGGCTGCTGAACACTCCCCCAAGCCAGCTCGGCGCTTTCTGACGCCAGTGCTCTGCTGCCAGCAGGGATACCGCGAGGAACCGCCCCCCAAGGACGCGCCGAGCGCTGGAACATCCCTCAAACAGCACAAGCCCGCACAAGACATTTAAATTTTTTAATTTTATTTATGTACATCTGCTGTGTCTGATTTACTCCCGAGCCATCAGTTTTTGCTTCTTCAGCTTCTTCTGGGATATCTGAAAAAACAAGAAGGGAACAAGGGTAAGGTGTACCTTTCCACATCAGCTTTCAAAACTCAGTCCTCCCCCTGGAGCCCCCCCCCTTCTCTGGGTCCATGTTTACAGGTATGCACTATGAATTCTATAACTCCTTCAGAAGGAGAAAGCAACAAATTCTCTGCAATACGCACACCAATGCAAGTGTTTTTAAGTTATCACTGCTGTCTTTATGTTAATACTGAGGTTGCTCAGAAATAACTTTTTTTTTCATGAGTATTCCAAAGGTGTCCTAAGATAAGTCATCACAGCAACCCTTCTGCCCGAACACACTGTTTCCTAGAGACATTAAGAAATGAGAAGACATCAAGGTCACGATGCTTTTACCTTTTTCTTTTGAGCCACTTCTTCTTCTGGCTTGGGAACGATTTGCTCCTTCTCGGTGAGGATCATCTCGATGTGGCACGGGGAGCTCATGTAGGGGTTGATCCTCCCGTGAGCTCTGTAGGTGCGCCGGCGCATTTTGGGAGCCTTGTTCACCTGGATGTGCTCAATCACCAGAGAATCCACATCGAGACCCTGGGGGGGGGGGATAAAATTAAAACACTGTGCCTTACTTCTCCCTGCAATAATCTCTGCTGCACACAAACAAGAATAACCACCCCCCTGCAGCACATCATACAGATTTCAGTTTGAGTATTTTACCTAGCAAGGACAAACCCAAATCAGAAAAACAGAACACCCTTCTGCATGTCACAATGGAGCTACACCATGCTGATGGCTCAGAAAAAAAGCTGTTATTTCATGGTTATTCCAAAGGTGTCCTAAGATAGTCATCACCGCCATCAAAGCTGCCAAATAAAGCACTGAGCACAAAGCAAAGACACAAGCTGACCCTGAGTCTACAGATCTTGTTTTCCGTGGATTTTAAGAGATGAGCCACTTAGAATAAGCATGTGTCAGATAACTCTCAGTGAACTACCTGAGAAAAACTATGACTCACGTTGTAATTTAACATAGCACAGTTCAAACAAACAGTATCCAAATCATCTACACCATGCTTTCGGTTAGGGCAGATCCTCACTTTGGATGTTTTAACCACTGAGCTCGGGAGCACAGAAGCGCAGCGTCACCAAGAACAGATTTCAGTTAGGAACATCACCCAGCCTACCTTGAGCTCAGCATTGCTCTCTGCGTTTTTGAGCATGTGCAGCAAGAACTCCGCGCTCTTCTTGGGCCAGCGTCCCTGTGTCCAACCCCACTGCTTGGCCTGTGAGAAAAAGAGCTCTGGTTTGGTTCTGGTACCTGACCCGTCCATGCCAACGACTTCCTGTTACGTGCCCTTTTAATAAGATTGCTCAGAATACAAGTTTCTTTTCACGTTGAATCCAAAGGTGTCCTAAGAAAGTCATCACAGCAATCTCAATCAACAGTTCTCCCACTCGATTATCAGCAACAACCAACCCTCTCCACGCAGTCTTAATGTCACCTTTTATCTCTACTGTGAAGACGTGTACCCAGAGCACCCGTCCCACGTTTTCCTATCTCCATCCTCACCTGGGCACATCGACCAACCCCTCCGTTGTAGCGACGGAAGGGAACACACTGCTTCTTCAGGGTCACATCCTTCAGGTACTTGGTGGCCTTGCGGATGTGCATGCCCTTGATGGCCTGGGCAGTCTCACGAGTGTTCTAAAACGCACAGTGATAGTTCCTTTTAATGCTTCTTCCCAAATTACAATGGGAGTTGTGACAAGACAAGGGGAAATGGTTTCATGCTAAAACAGACGACAGTTAGACCGGATGTAAGAAAAGAGTTCTTCACAATAAGGGCAGTGAAGCACCAGCACAGGCTGCCCAGAGGTGGTGGGTGCACCATCGTTGCAAGTGTCCCTGTTTGATCACGTGGCCTTTAAGGTCCCTTTCAACTCAAACCATTCTAAGATTCTATTATTTAAAACCACTTGTCAAGAGGAACAAAGTGTCCCTCTTTCTTGGAGCAACCACCTTTCCTTTCCTTTGACCATTTCCTTTCTGCTGTAAATTCAGTCCAGAAGAAGCACTCAAAACAAAACTAAAAAACCCACAAACAAAGGAAAATAACTGACAATCCTTTTCTTTGCTATCTAGTAGTGTGTCCAGAGGAGGGCCACTAAGATGATCAGAGGGCTGGAGCACCTCTCCTATGAAAAAAGGTTGAGAGAACTGGGCTTGTTTAGCTTGGAGAAGACAAGACTCTGGGGAGACCTCATTGTGGCCTTCCAGTACTTGAAGGGAGCATATAAGCAGGAGGGGGAACGGCTGTTTGCGAGGGTGGATAGTGATAGGACAAAGGGGAATGGTTTTAAACTGAGACAGGGGAGGTTTAGGTTAGATATTAGGAGGAAGTTTTTCACACAGAGGGTGGTGGCGCACTGGAACAGGTTGCCCAAGGAGGTTGTGGATGCTCCATCCCTGGAGGCATTCAAGGCCAGGCTGGATGTGGCTCTCTGGGCGGGCAGCCTGGTCTGGTGGTTGGCGACCCTGCACACAGCAGGGGGTTGGAACGAGATGGTCATTGTGGTCCTTCTCAACCCAGGCCATTCTATGATTCTACACTTCTACAGTTCTTAGTCTGACCCCTATTACTGAGCTTGCAGCCAGCTCCATCATACCTTCCTTGTTTTTCACACATGGCTACAGCTTTTCAATTACAAACGTGAGTGCTTATATTTATCACAGTTCCCTTTTTGGCCACTATTCCAAAAAACAAGAGCCTGAGTGATCAATGCCTGTTAAACTGTCTGATATGGAATCTCACAGAAAGCTCTCACAAGAGCACAAGCTACACATACAAGCTAGAAAACCTAATGTTTATATAAGGGGAAAAGAGTAAAGAGGCAAATAAGAAAAAACAGGAGGGATAAGGTATCAGTGCTTCACCTACTCTGCATTCAGCATACTATCATAATAAAAGAGCAAAGCAAAGTCAACAAAAGCTCTTTTCACCTCCATAGCGTAACACTGACTTGGAGTTACACACAGGCCATAACCTACATCACAATACTACCTAGTAAAAGCCATTTCCTTCAAAAACGAGCATTTGGTGCCATGCCCACACCACCTACCTTGAAGTGCACGCGCAGGTTGGAGCCCCTGGACTTGCATGCTGCAAAGAGAAAAGTCAAAAGGCATGAGATGAACGCCTCGCTGCACCCTATGGGAAGGCGCGGCACAGCACTCACACTTGGTGGGGTTCTCCGGATCCAGAGAGTAGCGCACCATCTTTGGAGCTCAGCTGCAGGAAAAGAGGCGATAAACATCGTAAGGCAGGCAGAAGGCGGAATGTGTACCTCACGGCCGAGCCCTACCCCGAGGAGCTGCTCAGAGGTTACATTTCTTTTCACAACTCAATTCAAAGGTGTCCTAAGAGTGTCATCACCGCAGCCACGGCCCTCTGCGGCCTCTCGGCCCTCTGCGGCGCCGCCGCTCTCTGCGGCCCCACGCCCCCCCCGCCATCGCCAACCCCGCCAATACCGAGGGCACCGACCGACCCCGCACCCCTCCACGCCTCCCCGTGTCATCTCGCAGCAGCATGGGGCCGGATGGGGCCGGATTGCAGCAGCCCCCTACCCGCCACAGCTGCTCACCTCGGCGCGGTGGCGGAAGAGGAAGGGCGGGAGCGGGAGAGGGCGGGGAGTGCCTCAGCTCTCGCGAGAGTTCAGGGGGGCGGGACTGACGGGAGCGAGCGGGTCCGGGGGCGCGCGGCGCTGCCCGGCTGGGAGTGGGGGTCTGGCTATGGGGGTATGTCTGGCTTCTGGAGCCTCACAGCTCGGCCTGAGAGGTCAAAATAAAACCAAAAGTTTTGTTGCCAAAGATACCCTTCCTAAATGCAAGGTGTGACTGATCCCAATGGCTAATTTGAGATCATAGAATCATAGAATGGCCTGGGTTGAAAAGGACCACGATGATCATCTCGTTTCAACCCCCTGCTATGTGCAGGGTCGCCAACCACCAGACCAGGCTGCCCAGAGCCACATCCATCCTGGCCTTGAATGCCTGCAGGGACGGGACACCCGCAACCTCCTTAGGCAACCTGTTCCAGTGTGTCACCACCACCCTCTGTGTGAAAAACTTCCTCCTAATATCTCACCTAAACCTCCCCTGTCTCAAAACCATTCCCCCTTGTCCTATCACTATCCACCCTCGTAAACAGCCGTTCCCCCTCCTGTTTATACGCTCCGTTCAAGTACTGGAAGGCCTCAATGAGGTTTCCCCGGAGCCTTCTCTTCTCCAAGCTAAGTAATGTTATGAACCCTCAGCTCAAGGCCAGCGCTGTTGGCAGGACCATGAAGCAAGCAGCAAGTCCAAGTGCTGCAGCTAGGTGGCAATCCAGGATGAGGCTAAAGAGGAAGGACAGCACGCAGTATCCAAGAGACACTTCTTTATTTCTTACAAAAGATAGCAGTGTTAAAAATCGGTATGTGAAAGATTTACTTGTTAATAGAAAAGATGTTTGTCATTTTAGGCTGCTTTTGAAACCAGAACTGCTTGGGAAATTTGGCTAAACAGCTCTTCAATAAAACTGTAATATCTCCTGAAGGTGGTGCCCAGTTAACAGCAGAGTGACCAGCATGAAAAGCTTGAGTGGGAAAAAAGAAAACACCTTCTGCATGGCCATTAGTCTGTGTCCAGGCACCTCCTGGTGTGAGAAAGGTGCAACTCTGCATTTAGAGGAAGCAGAGCAAGAACTGCTGCCCGTGTAAATGACTGCTGGGCTATTTCTGGATCTCTTGTTTAGTGCTAATAAACCCTAAAGCTTTGAAGCTAGGATTTCACCCAGATGGGAAGAGGAAAATATTTGAACTATCACAAATATTTACATGGATGGAAACTGTAGAGCTGTAACTGTAACTGCAGCTCTCCATTCACCTGCCTTAAAAGGTGCCTTTCCCTTTGCTGTCAAGGGAAGCTTTCTGCATGTCCCCAAGCAGCTTGTCAAGCACTGGACTACAAGCAGGGAAACCTTACAGCTCTGCTAGGACACGTGCAGATATTAGTCCTTCGTTTTATACACAAGGTTCATGTGGGGAAGGAGGGAGGAAGGGA
>JACDJE010000204.1:1064179-1156800 GCA_016647715.1 Pavo muticus
GGGAGGGGGAGATGAGGGAAGGAGGGAAGGAAGGAAGGGGAAGGGGAACGGGGAGGGGAAGAGGAAGCAGAAGGGGAGGGAAAGGAAAGGGAACAGAAGGGAAGGGAAGGGAGGATTTAGTAGCCCGTGTTCTCAAGAACATGCTTCCTTTTGGTGTGGAATGATTTTCACCAATTAGCACTTCCATCATCATCCATGGGATCAGAAGCTGCTCAGCACCTCAGTGCACACAACCACGGTGGTAATGTGAAGAAGGATCTGCACTGTCAAAACACACATAACAACATTCCTCAGCGGTGCATTACTGGAGAAAAACAAACAGACATGAAAAAGTGTCCTTTCTGGGGTCCCATGACTTCGAGGAGCAATACAAATGGAAAAAATAAAATAAAATCTCAGAGATTAGTTCCAGCGCTTTCTTGCTGATTCAGTTTTATGTGGAATAAGAATGGTAATATTTCCAAGTTGCCAGATGTATTCAAAGTGAGCAAAAGTTAAGCACTTAAGTCCAAAACCATGTTCCTTGAAACTCCTGAATTGGGGGCAGCTGTCTCCTAATCCTCCTGGAATTGAAACCCCATAGGATTTAACCTTAAACTCCCCTGGTGCCATCCCTCTTAGCTCTCCTGTCTATACCACCCAGCCCTGAGGACTCAGCCTTGCTCAGTGCACAGATCCAACTGTTCCTCTGCTTTGTGCTTTGGAAGCATTCCACCAGGAAGGGCGGCTGCAGAGAAGGGAAGAGCCCAGCAGCTTAACCCATGGCACAGCAGCCACGGAGCACTTCCAGGATGTGAGGAACCCACATTGGGTTCCCTCCCCTTGAGAGGATTCAAAGCCACGTCCTAACCACGAGGCTCTTCCGTGGCACAGATACTCCCTCCTGTCCTGCTGCAGGTCTTCAGCAATGTGATGTGTTGGCTTCACACCTCCTGTGGGGCACCCATTGACCTACCATGGAGCAGCCGAAAGAGAGCGCATGGGTACAGCAGTGAAACGTCACAGAAGTCCCACTGTGGATTTAGCTGTGAATAAACAAACAGCCTTATCAGCCCTACAGGAACTACCAAGCCAAATGTCACCCTAATCAACAATCACTCACCTCCCATGACAGCCACATCCCTCCTGGCCAAAGGGAGAGGTGAGCTCCAAGACTGGCAGAGGCATGGCACTGCTGTGCCAAACGGATTGCTTCCAGCCATAGGGACACACCAAATTACCAAACAGTGCAGGAGAGGCTGTGCTAACAGCCCTGTGACAGTTAGCTCCATTGGGGCTGATTGGTTGAGCTTAACTCCAGCTCACTAAGACCCACCACGTGTCCCTGTGCTGTAGGAGGGTTTTCTGACCTGTTCTTTGCACAGGAAGGGAAGCTTATTCCTCAGACTTGTAGCTTTCTTGGCACTTCTTTTACAGCTGCAGCTTTTGGAGTCCAAGGGTTATGTGGGGATATTAGCTGTCATTCACAAAATTACGTACAAATGGGTTGCTTGCCCTGATGGTTAAGCAGAAAAACCTGAAGACAAAATTGAAAGCAGCCTGAATACTGGAGCTGGAGACATGGAAGGCTTTCCAGTCTTTCTCAACTGCCTGCACCTTTTGCCTCCTGGCCAGCCCCTGGGTAAAGAATTTCCTCCTCCCGTCTCACCTAAATCTCCCCTCTTGGAGTTTTAAACCATTCCCCCTTGTCCTATCACTATCAGACTGAGTAAAAATGTCCAGGACGTTTGCTTACCCAGGAGCAAGAGCTGTGGGCCCGTAAATGGCGGAAAATGCATCTCCACAGCATGGCCTGACCACCGTCAGCAGGACAACACTTTGCAGGACTTTGTTCTGCAGCAGTCACAGTGTCCATCTGGATTGTGGATGTCACTTCCCTGAGATTTCAAATCAGAGGTGCTTCCATGGGAGGCCAAAAGTTCCTTAAACAGGTGCCTCTTTACAAGGACAGCTCAGCTGCACCATCTGCTTATTTCTGCCATGTATACACCGTGAGAAAACAGTGGAGGGAGCGCAGCGTCATGACAGCAGAGTGCCTGTCCCCACCATCACTGCTGCTGAGGTGTGACGCAGTGGGCTCTGTCCCTGTGCTGCTGGTGAGGTGCCAGGAGCACGGTCACAACACACACAGCAATCAGTGACACTGTACCAATCAGTGACACTGTAATGCTGAGCAATTGTTGGCGTATTGTCACAGAGCAATGAGTTCATCCACCCTCTGCAAGCCCAAAGAGGGGAATCACAAGGAAAGCAAACTCTGATGTGACAGAATAACCTTGTTGCTGAAAGTGGTGTTTGTTCAGTGCATCCCCTGCCAGCAAAGCGTTTACGCAGGTTGTTTGGGGCTGTGACTGCTTGGTTTTGGCTTTAATTTAATATCCCTGGAATCAGCAGTATTGCCCATAGTCTGTGCCCAAAGTTAAGGCATGAATTAAAATAGGGAATGTTCTGTTTGAACACGAGATAATTTTTATTATTATTTATTTATTTATTTTTACTATTGGAACAGGTTGCCCGGAGAGGCTGAGGAGCCTCCATCCTTGCAGATACCCAAAGAACAACTGGATCGTGTCCTGGGTGATCAGCTCTACCTACCCTGCTTGGGCAGGGGAGCTCCTTTGGGCCATATCCACTTCCAACCTCAACCTTCTGTGATCTCTGAGTCCTGTTCAGCACTTCTGAAGCTGTGTATTCTGTGCGGCCTCCAACTCCATCCGCTCTTGCATCTTCTATCCACTCTTTGGTTGCCTCTCCTAACCAACATATTCTCCTCTGTTATCTGCTCATTCTGCTTCATTCAGAGCTCCTCTGGACCAGCTGATGGACCACAGCTGAGCCTGTTTTTTCAGGCAGCACTAGGGCAGGAGCTGCCCTCCCAGGCAGGACCCATATTTGTCACCCATCCCTGCAGCCTTCTCCATTCTGACCTAAGGTGAGATCCAGCCAGGCCCTCGGAGAGGAGCAGGGATATTACCTCTGGAACAGTTTCAGACAGGAGACAGGTTCATGCTCAGAGCTGCTGCCTTGAACTTCTATTCCTTTCTCCCCAAACCCTGATAATGTCCTTAGCAACCCCTCCAGCATCCCCAGTTATCATGCTGATGTGTATTTCTGCATTCCTTCTTTCTCATTCATATTGCCACAGATTTCCCAACTTTCTGCTCTGACAACAGCACTGTCTTCCTTCCTGCAACACTCAGCTATCCCTACTATGATCCTAAATGTCACCTCTGAGCTCATCCTTCCCTCCTCAGTTCCTCCCCGTCTCCCCCTCCCCTTTTCCACCACCTGTGCCACAAGCCCCCTCATCCACATCCTTCCCTATCTGTCCACGCTCCCTAATCCCACAGCCGAGCCGCCCTCCCCCTCTCCATCCTTTCCAAGTGGGCTTTTCTCCATGGCCTCATCACATGCTGCTGCTTGGGAAGGTCATATGATGGGTTGGAAGCACAGGGCAAGGCAGTGGCAGGCAGCCTGAGTAGCACACCTCAGTCCCACCGCCCCGTGACTCCACCGGGCTGGAAGCACAGCCCCTGTTTTGCCCATGGCATGACCTTGTCTGTCTGCTGGCCTTGGGCCAGGGCAGATATCAGCACCGTCTTGTACATCACAGGCAGGAGCACAAAGACAAAGCACTACGGAGTGCCCTGAGCTTTTCTTAATTAATTACAGAGCCACTCATTCTTCCTTATAAGATCCACATGCTCCACCATCATAATAAATGGGAGAAGTTGGGCAATTAGGAGCAAATGGCTGGAAGGGGAAGCAGAGCCCTGTGGCGAGCAGCGCGTGCAGGGACATCTCATTCATCCCTGCGTTCCTATTGCACATGGACATCTCATTCATCCCCTATTGCACATGCTGCAAATGCATGGGGTAGGTGCTCTTAATTTTTCATTGATGAGTACTACTGGGCTTGAAGATGGGTTCTCATAGCCAAATGTACAAGCTGATGAAAAACAATGTGAATAATATTATTGGTATGAGAAGAAAGCAGCAGACACTGCATATCTCCGGCTCAAGGTTTTTCCATCTCAGGCAATGCTAAATGCTGCTACCATCCAGGCAGCAAAAGATTCAGAGGGGAAGAGCAAGCGGTAGGTACCCTGGCCTTGCTACTGCTTGCTGCTCTGCCCCAAAATTGTCACACTGCTTCTGGAAAACAAGAGGTCGTGCGTGCAGCCTTTTTTGTGATCTACAATACCAGCCATTCCCTTCCAGTAGGAATCACAGAAAACACTGTCAAAAAACCTCTCAAACATCAGCCAGGACTACAGATAGAGGGATAATGTGCACAAGTCGTAACTTCAGCAAAAAGAAGTTGGGGATGTGCAACAGTGAAGGTGGGGTGTGAGTTAGCAGTAACGATGCTGAGAATGAAGGCTGTTTCTGCTGGGCTTTGCAAAAGTAAGAAACCAATTGGTTTTACTAACTAGCCCCTTCTCTTTCTTGTAGGCACAGGGAAGCTTGGGGAACCTCTCTTTTGCTGGCTGCAGGAGCATTAAGGCAGATGCAGCACTGGGTGCACAGCTCTGCAGGACGCCCTGAGCTATTCCTCCAACCCCCCCAAAAAAAGAGAACCTCATAAAGGAGCAAACATCTCCCTTGGCCACACACAGCCCCACTGCACTGCCAGTGGGCATGGATCCAAAGCCAGCTCAAGCCCAAACACACTTAGCATTCATATGGCTCGGATGGAAAATAAGTGCTTGGGAAAGGCATGAGAAGAGAGAAATTCTACCTAATTCCTGAAACCTAAATGATAGGATCATTAAGGTTGGAAAAGACCACCAAGATCATCCTGTCCAATTCCAACCCATCCTTGCTCAGCAAGCAGCACAAGTGGCCAAGAAGAAGAGTTTGGCCATGGGGAAGGGCTGTCCAGCAGCAGGAATGGGGATGTGCCATGGGGAAGTGGTTGGGATTCGTGAGGATGTGTCATGGGGAAGTGGCTGGAATCAATGTGCCATGGGGAAGGATTGGGATCAATGGGGACGTGCCATAGGGGAGGGTCTGAGATAAATGGGAATGTGCTGTGGGGAAGTGGCTAGAATCAGTGGGGTGTGCCATAGGGAGGGGCTGGGATCAAAGAGCCCCTCTCATGGCTCTGGGGGTGGCTGGAGGCAGGTACGAGCCATTCCCAACCGGCTGACAACACGAGCAAGACTTAGCATCGAGGAGGAATGTGGGGATTTACTCCTCAAGGCCCACCGTGTCCGCCAGGGCTACAGCCCAAACACTGCAGCCACAGAGCATGTGCTCGATAAGAACCCAGCAACAGATGCCAGCGGATTTACTGTGGGCCAGGAGGCCCCGTGCAGGTCTGCAGGCTGCTGGCAGGGTCAGCTGTAAATATTCCCTCACAATCAAAGGCATTCATCGAAGGATTACATGCTGGGGACTTTGTGGTAAAGTAAATTTGCAGCTAGCAGGACCATTAATAGTCAAGCAGTATAGTGGCTCGCTGGCTGCCATTGATTTTCCCCCAGTCATTTTTACTACACAGGGCTGAGGGGCTTGAATGATGTGGCCCTAAGAAATCAGCTTAGGGGTAGGAGTGGGGGCTCCTCCGACAAAGAGAGCTCAACAACAGTGGGTAACACCACATGTGAGCTGATTTCATAACCTGATGGAGATCCCTACCGAGGGGTGGGAAGCGCTGCTCCCTTTAAAGCACATTCATGGGGTGTTTGAAAGGCTTGGGAGGGGAAAGGGGAAAGGAATGGCTGTGAAACAAAAGCACAAGGCTGCTTGCACCCTGCTGTGATACTCACAGAGCAGAAGCACCCACAGCAGAAACTGTATCACATATAGGGGCAGGAAAGGACATAGGGGCAGAGTGGAACATAGGAATAGGATGGGATATAGGGACTGGGTGGGATATAGGGGTGAACCTGGGATGTCACCTCCCCAGGGCCTTCGGGTGCCACCATCCACAGCATAGGTCCTTGCTGCACCCCAGGTCAGGTTGTTCTGCAGATCAGCTTCCCCTGGCATCAGAGAAAGGAACGAGGAAAGGAGCCAAGAGGGAAGGTAACACCAATCCCATTATATCCTACCGCTTGAGCCGTGGTTTACATTTGAAAAGAAAGGCTGTTTCATAACTTGAAAAAATAATTGGAGCAATTCTCTCTGCAAATCCCACTCCCTTTCACTGGGGAAAAGGAATGGAATCAGATAACCAGGCAGGAAGAATTGTATAAGACACTCTTATGTGGAATTAAAAATTTACAGATGAGCAATAATCTGCTCCTTGATGCTTGATGCTCTTCATGCTGGATACCTCACCTAAAGCAATGAACTTTACCTCTGGCTTGAGCAAATGAGCACTCCTCCATCAGAGCAGACTCACAGAAGCCAGGTTACAGAATCATGGAACATGGAATGTGATCGGACTCCCTGCAATGAGCGGGGACACCTACAGCCCGATCACGGTGCTTCTCTGCATCAGTACCTACCAGAGAGGGCTGAAGTTTCCCTGTCCTCAGAGCACTATTACCCCGTTTCTCCTTGGAAAACCTTCCCCACCTTCATTTTCCTGCAGCACAACACGCTCCTTGCTTTCTGCTGCGACACTGAGGAGAAACAGGGGAAACAGGAGAAGAAGAAGGGACCAGCAAAGCCACGTGCACCGGAGTATGGTCGAGAGACAGCGGGGCAGAGTGTAAGGACCAATAATGATCCCTACGGATCCCTACGGATTGAAACATCGGTAACAATACAGGTAATAACAACGTGGGTAATGAAAAGTAGGGGAAAAGCACCCCATCCAGCAGGTGAGCCGCGCTGCCCTTCGCTGCCCACCCCCAGTGCCGGGGATGGACCCGCAGCGCTGCCCCGCTCGCCCACCCCGCCGCATCACCCACGTGCACGCTCCCCACGCCGCTTCCCGCAGACCCCGCCCAGCACTTGGCCCCGACCCCCCCCTCCCCTCCCCGCACTCTCATTGGCTCCTCCCGTGACGCAGAGGAGGGCGTGCCCAATGAGCGGCGCGCTTAGTTCAGGCCCCGCCCCATCGGGCCATGAGTTCCGCCCCGCGCGGGGCCTTAAAGCGGCGGCGGCGGTGCGCCCGCGGAGCGCCATGAGCTGGGTGGTGCTGGTACTGCTTTGCGCCGGGCTGGGCGCCTGCCTCGCCGCGGGGACCACAGGTGGGTACGGGGTTGGAAGTGCAGCGGGAGGCTCCGTTGCGCTGTACCATCCCGCTGAGCCGCCGCTCCGTGCTTGCAGGTGCCCCCGGCGCGCCCCCTAGCCCACGGCTGCGGGTGAAATTCGGGCTCCGGCGCTCGGCCGACGCCGAGGATGAGGGCTGTGCGCTGGAACTGGGCAGCGAGCGGAGCCTGGAGGAGTGCGGCTTCAACGCGACGGCCAGGACCTTCCTCATCATCCACGGGTGGACGGTGAGCGGGGGGTATCAGGGGAGCGTAGTAGGGGCTGTGATCGGGAGCTGCTGAGCGCTGCAGTCTGTGGGGAGCGCTGTACCGGTGCAGCCTTCACTGAACTTAAGAATACTGCAGTCGCTGAACTTAACAATTGCACCTGTTCTGCATCACTCCGTGCCTCTGCAAGGTGAGCACAGGCAGTGGAACCTGAGATTTGTTCCTTGAAGTGTGACCAGATGCCTGTTGTAAAAGTGGCACTTGGTGGAGGTGTGGACTTTCCATGGCACAGGGCTGGAGCAGGGTGGTCTATACAGACCGTTCCAAGCCCACACATTCCATGGTTCTGTGACTTTCGAGGACCTTTCCAACCCCAGTGGGTCTGTGGCTGGAAGGGTCCAAGAACTGTGGAGATGTGGCACTCGGGGACATGGTCAGTGGGCAAGGTGGGACTGGGTTGAGGATCTTGGAGGTCTTTTCCAACCTTAGTGATTCTATGTTCCTCAGATCTTTTATGACCCTCCCAACCTAAGCCATTCTGTGATTCTGTATTCTTACTTCTGTATATGCAGTTGTGCCATATGCTCCTTGCTTTCCTTCTTCTGAGAACAGAAGCCAGGCAGACTTCATCAAGCTGCTTCTGCATTTCATGTCCCACCTGGGGACTTACCAGCTTTGCCCTGGCACTGCAGTTTGCTAGAGAATAATTTTACAATCCATCAGAATTGCTGAGGCTCTTGAGAAAAGAGCGATAAGATGCAGGGTGCTGGTGCCTCTCCTTCCTGTCTTTTCAGGCGTGGCTCATTGTAGCCCAAGTGCCAAAACCTGTTTCTCTTACACTATTAGCTTGATGCACTGGGGTTTGCACAGGAGCATGCATTTGCTGTGAAAGTGTGAGTGTGTGATTGGGGTGCTCCAGAAGCTAATGTTCAAATCTCCTTCCAGATGAGTGGCATGTTTGAGACCTGGCTGGGCAACTTGGTCTCAGCCCTGCAGGAGAGGGAGAAGGATGCCAATGTAGTGGTGGTGGATTGGCTTTCTCTTGCCCACCAACTCTACACCGATGCAGTGAACAACACACAGGTCGTTGGGAAGAGCATAGCAAGGCTACTCAACTGGTTGCAGGTAATATGCTCTGCTGTCATGTTGTGTGTCTGCCAGCAAGTGGGGAAGGCACTGATGTAACCCTAACCCCAAGGCCAGGTGGAGCAAGGGCTCACAGCTGAAAGACCATGCTCTTTTGCACCATGCACTGCTTACATGGGAGATGCTGCCTTGCAGGTTGCTTGCACTAGTGAGCTCTGCACAAAATCCAGCTGGAGGTCTGCTGCCAGCTCTCCATGCAGGGCTGCTTCAGATAGTTCAATGCAGAGCATCCTATGTGGTTGAAAGCTGTGTGCTGTGGTGAGAACAAGCCACAAGCATCACCTACCCCATTCAGCTGGTGCTTATCTTGGTGAAAGAAAGCACCAGCCATGCTTGTCTGCCCCCTCCCTCTCCTCTGTTCTTAGAATGGACTTCATAGTCCTGTGAATGGAGGCAAAGCCACATATCCTGAAACACGGGGACAAATGAAGTGTTTTCTTCTTCCCCTTGCAGGAGATCCCTCTCTTTAAGCTGGAGAATGTCCATCTTATTGGGTACAGCCTGGGTGCCCATGTTGCTGGCTTTGCTGGTAACCATGTCCATGGGACAATAGGCAGAATCACAGGTGAGTGGCTCTTGAAGCAGTCTCTTACGATTTACTCTACAGTAGTGAGCTTCCCCAGAGAGCCTCATTCCCTGTGCTGCTGCAATGCTTCGGGCTTGCTGAGTCAGAAATGACAAGTTCCCTACATGGAGCAGCAGTGGCTCTTCCAATGAGAGAGTGTCTTCACTTTGAACTGCAGATAAGAGCTGGAGAATCAATGAAAAAGGACCTGATCTTGAACATATTTGAAATTACATGTGAGTTCAGCAGAAGTCCAGCTCACGCCCTCACTGTCCAAATCCTAAGCCTCTAGAGTGGCACTGTTTCTGCGATCAGAGCTCATATACCAGCTTGTCCCATGGGATGCTTGGTCGAAACCAGCAACCCCTCCTTCTGAGGGCATAGAGTACTTCTGGAGAGAAGCTGATTTCAACAGGGAGAACCTAGGACATGGTAGAAGGGAAAGCTTTAACTGCTTAAACATGACGGTGAGAATTCCTCAGAGCCTAGCAATAAATATCTGTATTGGTAAAACTGCCGAAGCTGGGGAATGGCTCAGGTGCACAACTTCAGATTGCAAGTGAGCAAGTGTTGTCCCTTCAGAGCTCATCCCCATGGTCTCACTAATGAAACAACATAGTGAGATTATGGAGAAGAACTCTGAAGGATCAACACTTGCTGTGAGGCAGGGACTGCGTAGCACCTGGGTTAGGAGGGCTTCCAGCAGCAGGTTCTTTCCAGTTTTGTAGGAAATAACCCACTCTGTATTGAACACCCCAGTTCCTTACCTAGCCCCTTGTGCTGTCTCCAACCCAGGCTTGGACCCTGCTGGCCCCATGTTTGAAGGAGTGGATCCTAGCAGGCGCCTTTCCCCTGATGATGCTGCCTTTGTGGACGTCCTTCACACCTACACGAGGGAAACGCTGGGTGTCAGCATTGGGATCCAGATGCCTGTGGGCCATGTTGACATCTACCCCAATGGAGGGGACTTCCAGCCTGGCTGCGGACTGAGCGATGTCCTGGGAGCCATTGCCTATGGCAGTAAGTTCACAGCTTCTATTGCTGCTGATCAGGGTGTGCTCCTTGGGTTGATATACAAGAGCAGAGAAAACCATTTTTTCTTTCTGAACTGTATCTGTGCTCTTGGAGTTAATTGCTAGGAACTAGACCTGCTTGTAGATCTGAAGTAGCATGTTGTCCCTCTAACACCTGATTATAACCTAAGGCTGTCCTTTGTTGGCTCTCTTTATGGAGAAGATCAAGTGACCCATCCTCTCCAAATGCTTTGCACTAACCTCTTGAATTGCTTCTGTTTGGAAAAAAAACACCAGTTTTTGGCCACACTGCCCCAAGCTGGGCTGCAAAACTGCTGCTCGCTGTCTTAACACCTACTGGGGTGACAAATACTCAAACCAAATGTATCCCTTGCAACTCTGCTCCTCTAGCAATTGGTGAAGTTGTTAAGTGTGAGCACGAGCGGTCTGTGCACCTGTTTGTGGACTCCCTCGTGAACCAGGATAAACAAAGCTTCGCGTTTCAATGTACTGATTCCAGTCGCTTCAAGAAGGGCATCTGCCTGAGCTGCCGCAAGAACCGCTGCAGCGGCATTGGCTACAACGCCAGGAGGACGCGGCACAAAAGGAACAGCAAGATGTACCTAAAAACCAGAGCTGACATGCCGTTCAAAGGTATGCTTCTTAAAAGAACGTGGTCTGATTTCTAGCAGTGGGTTTGAGGTGCCCTTTGAATTCAGTAGTGCGGAAGATCTAGAGGTGGGTGAGGAGCATCACCTATATGCAGGGCAGCAGTAAGAAGTGTGGGTGCTGCATCCCTGGAGGTGCCCAAGGCCATAGGTGGGGCAGCCTGGGCTGGTGGGGGGACAGCCAGCCCATAGCAGGGATTGGGACTAGATGAGCTTTAAGGTTCCTTCCAACCCAACCATTCTATGGTTCTACAGTTCTATGATCTTCAAGGTCTCTTCCAACCCAAGCCAGAATGCAATTTGGTTTGTTTGGTGTTTTTTTTTTCTGTTAATATATGCTCTCTTTGTTTCTATCCAGTCTACCACTATCAGATGAAGATGCATGTCTTCAGCTACAAGAGCCTGGGGGAGGTTGACCCCACCTTCTTTGTCACCCTCCATGGCACCAACGGAGACTCCGAGCCCCTCTCTTTAGAAGTGTAAGTAAGCTGCCTGCTGTGCTCACCTAGGCAGCAAGGTCACTGGGACTAGACAAGGTAGCATTATTCTTTTTCCTCTGGTAACATCAGCAGCTCAACTGAGTCTAGCAGACCTACTTGATCACCATTCAGTATTTCATCCAGTAACTTAATTACATCAAATTGCTTAGAAAGTAATTTGTGCCCAGTGCTCTACATGTTGGTCTTCATGGCTTGTTGCTGAATGCTCTGTTTTCACTTTATGCCACTGGGCAGTCTGCACGCCCTTGTATCTCTGGAGGTGCTGTTGACCTCCTCTATCCTCTCCAGGAGGAGACAAGGTGTGACGTTCACCCTTAAGCCATGGAAAGGTGGCTGAGCCAAATCCGTGATGAGTTGATTGAACCAGCTATCCCAGATCACCTTCTTGAGTACAATCAGTAATTAACTGGTGGCAACTCAACGTGAAGCACTTGCTAAGCTGAAAAGGCTCTGCTTAAATGAGTGAGCATCTGGAGGGCTTCCATGAGGAAACACTGAGTCTCTGCTTGTCTTCCAGGCTTGAGCAAATTGGCCTTAATGCTACCAACACCTTCCTGGTCTATACTGAGGAGGACATGGGTGAACTTCTAAAAATAAAGCTCACGTGGGAGGGAGCATCTCAATCGTGGTACGATCTGTGGAAGGAGCTAAGGAGCTACTGGTACCGGCCTGCCAAGTCCTCCCAGGAGCTGCACATCCGACGGATACGTGTGAAATCTGGGGAGACGCAGCAGAGGTAATGGTGGTGTTGGGCAGCACCTCAGCTGACTCAGCCAAAAGGAGCAATGTTCAGAATCCAGCAAGGAAAGGGGGAAGGGTGTGAATTTAGCTGGTGGCATAAATTGTCCTATCTTCGGTGTTACCACCTCCTGTATCTTCATGGTGTAGGAGCAGGTTGCTTGCAGCATGAGGTTACAAACTGAACCTGAAGCAGAACCAGTTGCTGCAGATCAGATCTGAGGTTCTTCTGCTTTATTTAGATGCTGGAACAGTCCTGCCTCCCCCTGGGGACTGAATCAGCCTGCTTTAAGGTGGTTTAAATGATACTTGAAGGATTAAAGTACTGACAGTGCCAAGAACACATACCCGAAGCGTAGGCAGGGCTCTTTATTACATGATACCATGCTGATCTGGCATAAGCTTGTGTTATACTGCAGCTGGTAACATGGTAGCACCAAACTAAGCACTGTATTGCTCCTTATGAGATCTCTGTAACTGCACAATTACATGGAGGTGTGTGCCAGATTGGTAGCATAGTACACCCAAATCCTGTCTTCTTGCTCTGAAGATAACCCATATCTGTATGTAAAAGCAGCTGATGCAGACAGTTTTCTCACATTGCTCAGCTTTATATAAGCTTCTTTTGCCATCTGCAAGATGTTCTGCATCCTGCTTTCTGGAACCTGTGAAACAAAGGTGTGGTAGAGAAAAAGATCCACAAGTGCAATTTTACAATAGAAATCACTGCATCAGCCATTTGGCGAAGTAATGATGTACCAAGATGCTCCACAGAGGATATCAAACCAAACAGCATGTCCTAGAATGAGCTGTAATCGATATTACATCTTGTTTGTTAAACTTTAGATAGCGAGTCCCTTCACTGACTCCCAGTTCTTCCTCTCAGGTTTGCTTTCTGCGTGGAGGACTCCCAACTGACCAGCATATCTCCTGGCAAAGAGCTCTGGTTTGTGAAGTGCACAGATGAATGGAAAAGAAGGTAGGGAAGTCAGCTGGGGGAAATCTTGTGTGCTGCATGTGGGCACTTGGGGATGAGTCCAGGATCCTTGCAGTAGTGGAAAGCAGATTGATGCTCCTATTAAAGACTGCTGCTCTATAAGGTAGAGGAATGCTGGAGGTGGAGAACATTACCTCACAGATCACTTCAGCCTGAGCTGCAGAGAAATCTCCTGGTTAAATCTGGGCTTAGTGCATGAGTAAGGCACAGCTGAGGATTACCATGGTGTTACAGCACTGACTCCCACCACTTCTGTTGAGGCACTGGAACAGGTTGCCTAGAGATGTGGTTGATGCTCCATCCCTGGAGACTTTCAAAGTGAGGCTGGATCAGGCCCTGGGCAACCTGATCTACCTGTGGTGTCCCTGTGCATTGCAGGAGAGTTGGACTACATGACTTTCAGAGGCCCTTTCCAACTCTATAGATTCTATGATTCTATTCTGTGATTCATCTCCATCTCCCCTGGCTCAGCAGTGGCAGCTCACCCATTGCAGGCATGCCTGTCCTGCCTTGACCCCTGGGGACATCCCACACACCAGGATCTGTCCTCAGAGCATGACTGCTGGCACGCCTGGTCCCAGCAGTGACAGCCCGATTGCTTCAGGCTGCCTTGAGCCATGCTTTGAATCAATCCCTGTTCATTTAACCAAATGACAGCTTCCTGAAGATGAAGCCCAGCCTCTCAAATTTCATTTTGTAAACTTAATCCTTTGTTGTTTCTCATCTAGGGACTTAGTGCTTGTTAGGGCTAGCAGAGCCCTTTGCACAACCTTCTTGGTTGAAATCAGCTGATAAATGCTTGCTGGTGCTGGCCCAGGTCTGGCAGAATCTACCAGGCTGCTACACACAGTAGCAAACAATTCTGTGAATGAAACCCCTGTGCGAAAACTTGTTGCTCTGCCACATGATCAAGTAAATGCTCCTGCAACAAAGCTGTTTTGATGTGCTTCTCAATAACCCCATAAAAGAAGTGCTGGCAGATGTCCTCCTGCTTTTGCTGGTGGAGAACAGCTTTTGCATGAGGCAGAGGAGCAGCTCTGAACTCCAGAGCATGATGGTTTCCAGGAAATGGTCTTTCCTCCCAGAAACTGAGCAACTGCTTGCTCTTCAGCTCTCTGTTCCTGCCAAGTTACTGGGAGAAGACGGCTCCCTTCTTGAAATTTCAGTCTGTAAACATCATCAAGTAGATCTGAACAGGCAGAGCCTAAAGACAAGACCTGCAATTTCTTTGCAGCCTGTTCATTGTGTGTAATGTCTGCTCCAGGTTCCCACTGACCTTAATGATTCTATGAAAATACCAACCTGTACTGTGTGACCTACTTCCCACTGTCCCAGAGACTCTTAGGAATTCTTTGATATTCCTTTTAACCTCTGCATTTAATGGGGTACTTTCTCCTCACTGCTTTCCCCAGGCCTGTCTCAAACACACTCTGAAGATTTCCCTGCAACCCACAATGGAGCAAGCTGGATGCATGAAGAACATGACAGTGGGAAACGTCATGCTCTGGCAAAAAGCCTTGGTAGCACTTAAAGCAAATAGCTTTGCAGGACAAAATACTTTGGATCAGATGCAAGAAACTGAGGAGCAGCTGATGGACTGTGGTCCTGGACACAGAATAACGACAACTCCTTCCCCTGGCAGCCTGGGGGATTCATTTAGCCTTGCCCTGACTTTCCTCCTCCCATTAACCATGACTACAGAGGACACCTCTGGAGCTCTAGACCTCAGCAATGACACCGTGGTCTGCCACCAGTGGAGCTGAGAAGAGAACCATATGAACTGCTGGGAACAGTGATGCCAGGAACCAGTTGGTATCTACTGTAGGAGCACTGTGGGCTGGAGAAGGTGAGACCAGCACACACACTGTGTGGGGTTGTGTAGGGAGGAGTGGGGATAAACACCATGCCACTTATGTTCAGGTTGTCCTCTGCTTGCCTTAAACATGCTCTGTGCCTGGCTGATGCTGAGATCTGTGCATCACTGCGTGCCAAGCAGCACTCCGTCCTCCCTGTCCCTATGACAAAACATAGAAGGTGGCAGCTGCTCCTTTCTCCTCAGTTCCTCAGTCCTTCCTCTTTGCTCACCAGTCCATGTTAATTAATCTTTGTGAGAGGCAAATGGCAGCTGCCCAGCACAGGAGGAAGGTTCCAGGAGAGCTTTGCACTTGTCCTTGTAACTACTGAGAATGTTTGCCTCTGCTCCAATGCTGCTGTAGTACCAGTGCGTAATTAAGATCTTATTTCCATGTAAAGCATTAAACTGAGCCAACAGCCCATCTTCATTGCCACCACACCTTGCCTGGATTCCTGGTTCCAGATGAATGTGGCTTTGCTCTGAGCTTGGCACTCTACAGCTGTCCTACTGGCTGCAGCAGAGTGGGTTGTATCAGAGGTAAAACTTGTTAGTTTTCTAATTTTTGGGAGGATACTTGGTGTAACAACTCTGAACTTTTGGCATGCAGCAAGGCAACCTCAGAAAGTGGTGCTGCCATGTGGTGCACTGAGTTCTGAAGATGGAGTGCATCCTTTGAGGTTCTGAGTTTGTGTAGAGCTTCAATCCGACCAAAGCACATTTGGGGATCTTTTTTATTTCATGGTTTTGTGCAAAGGCCTTAATGATTGAAGCCTTTGGTAAGTAGCCGAGACTTGTTTCCCTGCCATACTTGGAGTGGTTTCAAAACTCTGTTTGTATATTCTGGTTTTTGTATGACTTTAAACATTATTTATTTCTCATGCTGTACATATGTAAAGTTTTAAAGAGTTTTGGTTTTGAGTTCCAGTTTTTATAAGCCTTGAGATGAAAATAAAGAGCTCTGTATGAATCAGTGAAGTCTCATTATTGACCTGTCGTGGGCTTTTCCAGAACAGCAGTACATGAACACTGGTTTCCTCAGTCTTTCTACCAGCTGCCACACTATCCAGCTTAAGGAAATCTCTCATGGTGCTCTGCCCAGCCCTGACCGAAGGTGATGGCACAGCTCCAGCAGCAAGACTCTGCAAATTAAGTAAATACCCCTAAGCTGTGGGAGATTTAAATGAAATTATTTGGTTAACCTTTTCCTATGAAAACTAAAGCAGCCATTGACTGCAAGAATGAGGCGTTTAGGATGAGAGGCGATGGCCTCAAATTGCACGGGGGAGGTTCGGGCTGGTTATTAGGAGACACTTCTTTTTGGGAAGAGTGGTGAAGCAGTGGCACAGGCTGTCTAGGGATGTGGTGGTGTCACCATCCCTGGAAGTGTTCAAGAACCGTGGGGATATGGCATTATGGGGACATGGGCAGTGGGCATAGTGGGGATGGGTTGGGCCTGGGACTCTTGGAGGTCGTTTCCAACCTGAATGCTTCTATGGATCTACTCCTGCTGCTCTGCATTTCAGAGCTAACACCACACAGCCCAGCACATACCAACATGCATCCCTGCACATCTCTCCCAGTTTGGAGTTTCAATGTATGCCAGTTAAATCTGGGATGGGTGCAGGGGGCTGTGGGCCAAGCTGTGTGCTTGTGTAGTTCCCCTTCCCCCAGTGCTTTTAGGACTCTCCTCCATTCAGCCCTGCAGCTGGGTTCCCCCAAGGGTCAGGTCTCCAGAGCGATGATGCACTTGGCCCCAGGAATGCTTTACAGCCCCACCAACACTGCCCCAAACTGTGCCCTATTCACCAGGTACTCTCCAAGCATCACTACTTTTTAAGGTAAACTGAAAGCGAAGTGCATTCAAAAATGGCAAAATGCTTCTGCACTGTTTCCCGTTGTAACTACACCCTTTGGGTGCTGTCAGCCCCACATCACAAACTGCTCAGCAAAGTCCCTGCTGCAAGAGATTGCCTCACAGAGGCAGTTTCCAAGCTACAAAAACTGGGGTTGAATAAATGCAGCACAACAGCTGTGCTGGGGAAGAGAAAGACCTGCCAGCCCTTTTGGGAATCGGAACAGCACATTCCCTGCTGGTTCCCCATGCTGAGATAATGGGGCAGCCCCAATCTGCCAGGTCAGCCCTCCCCCTAAGGCAGCCTCAACCCAAAGATGACATCGACCATCCAAAAAACCTGAGATCCCACTCCTCTGACAGCACTATCAGGTTGTAATTTTATGCCTGCTCAATGTCGGCATTCCAACATAAATTATACAGCTCATTGACTTCCCTGCGATCCTATCCAGCCCAGCAGTGAGCACAAAGAATGCGGCACCCTTTGTAAATCCCTGCGAAGTATCGGGAGGGTTTGGAGGGACGAGTGGAGCAGCGTGACCCAGAGCTGACCCACGTTTAGGGCTAAAATCAGATCACTTTTATTGCTGGGTTATTGTTTTCCTATCTCTGCCCTAGGTTGTTTCACAGCTGTTGCAAGAAGCTTTAAGAAGTTTATGGTAAACTGTGCAAAGAAGACACAAAGTGCAAGCGTTCAGAATCCCTTTCTTCCGACATGGCTTGCAATAAGATGGGAAAATGAAGAAAATAGACCAATAAAGCAGGGATTTCCAAGCCATGCTGTTCCACTTCTCCAGCTGTCCTAATTATTGCAAACAGGCAAAGCGCTTCAGACAAAGCAGGACATGACACAAGAGTTGGACCAAACCTTAAGGCCAATCTGGTTGAGTTGTTGCTCATTTCCATGTGTCTTTCTATATCCTGCTTTTGGTTGAACACAGATGTATCCTACCAAACTACCATGAGGAAAGCCACTTCAGCTTCACTAAAATACCCCGGAACCATCTTCCTTCCATGCCATAAAATCTGCAGATGTTAATGAGAAGAAGATCCTCGCTCTGCAGACCTCTGTGAAACAGCCGGATTTGTCAGTTCTTTGCTTAACCCAAGAAGAAACACTCCAGAAAAGCTGGGTTATGTATCACTTGTGCACTGAGTTATAAGATTACCTGGGTTGGAAGGGACCTCAGCAATCATCCTGTGCCAACCGATCATTCCAACTGAACTGGAGGGAACTTCCAAAGGCAGATCTCAAAGTATCAGCTGGATAATAATGCTTCAAATCCCTGCATTTCAGAACCTGAAATGGGTCTACGGTTATACTTTGTGATCTTAGACATTTTTTGCAACCTGACTGATTCTATGACTCTGTGAGTGGGCATTTTGTGGCAGCGGGTTGGCAGTTGGACTTGGTCTCAGAGAGGTCTTTTCCATCCGAAATGATTCTGTGATTCTATGTAGAGACATGGCTTAGTGGGGATGGTGGGGATGGACTGACAGTTGAACTTGATGACCTTGGAGATCTATTACCAATCTTAATGATTCTATGATTCTTTGGAAACCAATGAATTGGTTTAGCTGTTCTGTGATCTCAGGAAGACCACTGAGCTGCCTTGGCATGAGTTCACCCACCCAGGCACAGCAGCAAAGCGGCATATGTGCATAAACTCCAAGGATGGAGCAGGGAAGGCCCACCTGGGTTTCCTTTGACATCTGCAGGAGTTTTTCCTCGGCCTTCGCTGGGGATGTGGTGGGTTTCAACCCACGGAGGGATGGGTGTTGGTGTGGGACAGGGACAGAAGCCGGTGTGGTGCTGAGATGGCTGGGTGAGGAGTGCACTCCGTGAGACTGGGTGCAAAAGGTGTAAGTTTAGAAAAAATAAACTTATATCTGTATTTTTTCTCATTTCTTCCTCCTGTCTTCCCCAGCTCCTGGCCTCACTCCCTGTCTGAAGTCCAAGCCACACATTGCTTCCACGCAGCTCCAGTAACAACATCAAAGCATTGACCTCAGCTGATTCTGTGTCCTAGCCAACAGCTACTTAACAGGACGTGATGAACTTGATATCTTTGCAAAGCAGAGCCAAGAGAAGCTCTGGTTTTTCAGTTTCATCCAAGATACTCGATTAACTTCTGCTGCTCTGTAGTAGGGCCTCTGTGCTCCTCAGAGATGTTCCCCCATCCCTGCTGGAAGGCTATGAGAAATGACAGGGGAAAACCTGCCAGATATGTGGGAGAAGCGATGAATCTGACTGTGTAAGTGAAGTGCTGTCAAAGGAACAAGAAAGAAAATGAGAAAAGAGGAAAAAACCCAACACGCACATATATATATATTCTTTAAGTCCCATTGCATGTTACCACATAGAAGGAGGACAGAATCAAATAGATTTAGTATCTATTTAATTATCACATCTTAAAATCATAATTGCCAACACTGGAAATAACTGAGACAGGAGAAAATACCCCCTCAAAATTTTGACTCCTATGTCAAAATAGTATGCTTCACCAAATATTTTAATGAAGACATTGTGAAATCAAATCACATTCTATACACGCAAGTGGAGCCAAAGCCAAGCTCTGCTGTTCATGGTTACTTTCTAAAAAACTTGTAAAGACAACCATTTGAGTTAATTCTGCATAATTTTCCTCTTATCTGGAAAGAGGACCTACATCTGTGTTTCTGCAGCTGCTGCTCCTGCTGCCAGCCATCTGCAGGGGATCAGCCCTCTCTATGAGTGTCAGCTGTGCTGGTGCTCCTACTCATACTTCCATGTGGCTTAATAGTAGGAACAATTTCTTCTCCCAAAGAGCAGTGATGCAGTGGCACAGGCTGCACAGGGAGGTGGTGGGATTCCCACCCCTGGAGGTGTTCAAGAACCGTGGAGATGTGGCACTGAGTGACATGGTCAGTGGGCATGGTGGGGTGGATTGGGCTTGGGCCTGAGGATCTTGGAGATATTTTCCAACATTAATGTCTTTATGGTTCTATTTAGGGACATTGTTAGTAGTTATGGTGGGGATGGGTTTGGGTTGGGCTTGGGGATCTTGGTAGTATTCTCCAACTCTAGCGATCCTACGGTTCTATTTATGGTCATGGTCAATGGGCATGGTGGGGATGGGCTGGGATTGGGCTTGGAGCTCTTGAAGGTCTTCTTCAGCCTTCGTGGTCATGTGATTCTATGGCTCAGCCTTCACGGACTGCAAACAGATCCTCACCAACACCTACTGAACAACAACCCAACAGCACAGTGCTGAGCCAAGGAAAACGGCATTTCAGCCAACAACCTGAGCTCCTCCTCATCTTCCTCCCATCCGCTTTATTAGGCTTTGCAGTCGGGATGAAGCAACCTGCAGCTCCTCTTTTGCATCAGCCCTGGTCCTACACGGGAGACTGCAGACATCTGCTCAGTGTCAGGGGGAGCGGTGCTGATTTACACCTTGCGAGATGGGCGCACGAGTGAGCTTCTTGTTTGTAAACCGAGGATGATTTATTCCCCTGATTAATTCAGCATCTTTCAGGAGACACAGTATGTCAGCCCCATTCAGAGCCCTTTATTTATTATTTTTTTCCTGCATAATCTGTGCTCTGAACAAAGCCGTGCATTGTTCCACAAACAGAAACTGTTTCTCAAATTCCCGCTGTGTTGTGTTCCTCCACTTTTGCTGAATCAGCTTTTAACTTCCATTAAAAACCTTTTTTATTTAAAAGAAAGAGAGAAATCTGTTTTCCTAATTCCAGTGATTGCCCTCCCTACAGCAGCTCCAGCAGCATTCTGTTGCTCCACCAAACAGGGATGCTGTTTTCCCTCTAACATCCCATAGCTTCCACCTGAACAGATCCTGTATCCTGCAGCAGGAAGATCCAAAGGAAGGCCCCAGAAGCCAATAGAAAGCCCCCAGTGCTGTTAGGCTGCAGATGTTCTCCGTACCCACAGCAATTAGCGCTGACCTATTGCAAAACATGCCCCAAGTACATCCCTCCTGCTTACTGGACTCCTGTTGACTCTTCAGAGTCCCTGGGGATGACACTGAAGCAATCACAGATAGGATATTTTGGCTGGTTGGCCGACCGCAAGAAGGGGCTCTGGTTATGACACAGAACAGAAAAGTACACCCAAGGTTGGCCATCAGCACTGACCCCTGAGGACAGCAGTAAGGTCATAGCCCGGCCCAGACATATCAAGTGTCCTACCAACCCCTCAGAGAACTGCTGGAAATGGGCTCTGAGGTTCTTGTCTCTGTTCCTAAAAGGATGGCTGAAGCCTACCCAGGTGTGCAGTTTCTCACAGCACTCTCCCAGCAGCACTCCCGTAGCCCTGTTCTCACTGCACCATCAGTCCACAATTACAGGTGAAGATGCTCAGGCTTGGAGGTGAGCAGCTGGGCGAAGCTTGGGAGGTGGGAATGGGTGCTACCAGCACCCCAGCCTTGCTGATGGCAATTTAAGAGTGAAATCTGTGTAAAGACAAACATGTACGCTGGCTGCCTTTTGAGGTTGTGGTTTCTCAGAGCTGGAAGTCTGACATCACATTGCAGACCCACAACAAGGACAGGACAACTTTGCAAAGCCACGTGAAGGCCACCAAGGGACATCTTACCAAGTGCAATCACAGTTACCCAAGTGGCAATCCTGCACATAGCTGTGTGCAAGCACAGGTTAGAATAAACAGAAAGACACATCCCAGATGTGACGTCAAGGACCAGCGTTGACCAAGGGTGAGAAAAGGATAAGTTATTTGGCAGCCACTGCCTTTTTCCATTGTAGGACATTATCACAGCTCCTACTTCACTAAATTCTGCAGAAGCAATAGCCCCTGATATTGAGTGACCAAGTGACAGCTCTGAATTCCCAGTTTCTACGTACAATCTGCTCCACTCAACATGTTATTTTGACCCTTGAGGAAACACATCAGAACATTAGTGCCAAGGTCCCTTATGAATCCCATAAAGATCCAGGGCAACTTCCTATCAGCTACTGAAGTAAAACCAGCATGCTTCACTCATCTCAGGCTGGATATTAGAAAAAACATCTCCAAAGAGCGGACAGGCATTGGCACAGGCTGCCCAGGGAGGTGGTAGACTCCCTGTCCCTGGAGGTATTCAAGAACCATAGAGATGTGGCACTTGGGGACATGGTCAGTGGGCATGGTAGGGCTGGGTGGGCTTGGAGATCTTGGAGGTCTTCTCCAAACTTAGTGATTCTGTGACTATAATCCATGAACAGACCTCTAGCGTAACAGCTGAGGGATGCACTTCCCAGGCATCTCCAGTTTGGGAGCATTCAGGTTGGGGTGCGTCACATCAAAGGGGCTACTTGATATCAGATTGCATGTCAAGCCAAAGAAGTGCCAGACTGCAACCAAGAGCTGGGTAATTTTCCATAGACCATTGGCATCTTCAGTTCACCATCTGAATATGGATGGGATTGCAAAAAAGGTGAGTAAGAATAAGGAAAATTAGTTTCATCTTTTACCCTGCTCACTTTCACAGAAATTCCAGTGGTAACAAAGGAGCCTGGAAGAAGACTTTTGCAGTAAGACCACAGTTGGGACCCTGAATAAGAACAAACTCAGAAGTATTGTTACAGGCATTATGTTAGAGCACTTTCCTCGGCATCTGAAGTTGTTCAGGGCCTGTCCCTTAGTGAAGGACTTTGGCTGACTCTGCTTTGTTTACACCATCTGCTGCTATCGTGCCCCTTATTCTTCAAAGATCCAAAAAACAAACCTCAAATGGTAACAGTTCTTGCATAAAAGCCCTTTGCTAAGGCAGAGGAGGCCATGCCATATCTAAACCATAGGGCCCAGACCAGTTCTCCAGCATGTTTGTGAGCACTCCCACCAGAACTTGGCATTTTTATGGACCTTGCGGTTGATGTTTTCACTTCAAGAGACAAGAAACACAGGTTTTGTACAGGAGTTTCTACATACACAGGATTTTTGGTCTCAGAGCACCCTAGTTTTTTTCTAGAGTAGTAAATAAAAAACCTTTAAGTGCTGAGAGCTTCACGTGAGAATGCTTCCCACCATGCTGGGTTGGTATCCCACCATGTTGGGTTGGCACATCCCACCATGTTGGGTTGTTGTCCTAGCATGTTGGGTTGGCATGTCCCACCCTGTTGGACTGGTACATCCCACCATGTTGGGTTGTTGTCCCAACATGTTGGGTTGGCATGTCCCACCCTGTTGGACTGGCACATCCCACCATGTTGGGTTGTTGTCCCAACATGTTGGGTTGGCATGTCCCACCTTGTTGGACTGGCACATCCCATCACATTGGGTTGGCACTTCCCACCACTTTGGGTTGATGTCCCACCACACCGGTGGTGTTGGTGTCCCACCCTATTGGATTGGCATGTCCCACCACATTGGGTGTGCATGTCCCACCACATTGGATTGACACTTCCCACCGTGCTGGGTTGGTGTTGCACCACGCTGAGTTGGCACATCCCACTGTGTCGAGACAGTCGAGGATTTCTGGTGACAGAGAAGGAAAATCCAAAGGAACTTGTTCCAGGTGGCTCCAGACTTCTGGCTGAGAAGATGAAGGAGACCAAAGGCCGGGGATGCGAAGACATCTGAACGCATGTGGCTTAGGAAATATGGAACAGTAAGCCATGTGTTCCCAATGAAAAATGGAAGAAAGCCAAAGAGCGGTAAAAGAAAGGAGGAGAGCAATTTATTATGAATAGATCTAACTCCTCGTGTGGCCACTGACCAAAAAA
The DNA here is from genome assembly GCA_016647715.1 of Pavo muticus. NCBI lineage: Eukaryota > Metazoa > Chordata > Aves > Galliformes > Phasianidae > Pavo > Pavo muticus. The sequence continues at coordinate 1,087,613 of JACDJE010000204.1, forward strand.
TATCACTTCATTTAGTAACGCTTGAGATGTTTTCCTTAAAAACATGGTTTTTAGAGCACTCCGTCTAGACCTAATAACTACAGAGGCTGTGCATTAATATGCTTACGTGAGAGATTTTTGCTCATGGGCTATTGAAATAAAAAATCAAGATATCTTTTACGTGAAGCCAAATGGAAGAATTTAATTGAGCAGAACTAATTAGTGTATTTTTAACGAAGTGCCTCAGGGCCATGGCAGCATTTTGGGACTTGTTTCAGAAAAGTTCACGTTATTATATACTGAAGACACAATATTGCCACTGAAATTACCCTTAAAACTGTTTACCTAATGAATCACAACTCATAAATGGACTTTTCAGGTGTGAAAAGTGCCACTTCCTCCTCAGGTATGATTTTTCCCTTGCTAAATAATTTCCAGTTGTATTTTTGCTCTGAAAAAAAAAAAAAAACGTGATAAGAGAAACATTCAGTGTTTTTTTATTCTCCCTATGTGTTTAAAGTTGTGAATGATTTGGCACCTGCAGTCATGCTATTCCTCACGTGATGACGAACTCATCTGACCCCATCTGGATCACGGGCAATTCAGTTGTATCTACTTCAACCCAACTGTTGGAGAAAGCATATTTCAGGAAAGCACTCACACCGACTGACCTCCATAAGGAAACAAAGCATCCATCACTTCCTGGGGCTGTCTGTGCCAAGAGTCAAACACCCAACGACTTCCTATTAACTGCAGGCAACGTAGCAACTACTGGTAAGCATGCGTCCCTTTACCCAGACGATAGCAGCATTTACTAATTAGGGCTTTCTCCTGTGAAAACAGTCAAATGACTCACCACATAATTAATCATCTTTTTTTATCCAATAAATAATCAATCTTCTCAAACACAGCGTGATAAAGCTTTTCCTTACCACTTTTATTGCCTCAGCCCAACCCAACTTCTGTTTACAGCCTCATGCGCTTTGCCTAAACTCCCAGTGCCCCGTGGAGTGTCAGGTCTAGCCATCACTATACACAGCACTAGAATTGATTATTCCTGGTAACTTTTCCACATTTCCCACAGTGAGGTCTGTATCTTTTACCTTCAGGGAGAAATAAATAAACAAAAATCACAGTTAACTATTCAGCTCTTATGGCAGCAAAGATTTGGGTGCGATTGAAGTGTCTGATGTGAGGATTCAAAACCTGTCCTCAGGTTGGATATTAGGAACAATTTTCCTCCCAGAGAATATTGATGCAGTGGCACAGGCTGCCCAGGGAGGTGGTAGAGTCATTGTCCTTGGAGGTGTTCCAGAACCATGGAGATGTGGCACCTGGGAACATGGTCAATGGGCATGGGTCAATGGTGGGATGGGTTGGGCTTGGGCTTGGGGATCTTGGAGGTCTTCTCCAATCTGTGATTCTAAGATCTGTTGGTGTTTTTAACCCAGGCTCCTCCAAATCATCTCACCATAGTCCTGTCTTAATGGACATGGGGAACAGCACCAAAATCTTTGTCGGTTTCCATACAATACAAAGAGACCTTTCCAAAGACAAAGCATCTTGCATCAATATATTGCCCTTATCAAGCAAAGCCACAACTTCCTTAAGGAATCAAATAGGATTGTTTTGGCAAAGATCTGCCCCTTGGCAGGGGGGAGCTCATATAAGAGCTGCTGACACCATAACGTGTCAAACCACCCTTGAACTGGCTCGCTGATTCATTTCTAAACCATTGCCTCTCTCTGGGTATGTATATTCCAGCTGGTCTGCAGCATAGAGCGTCCCTTCAGCCCAGCCAAGCTGGGATTTTAGGAGTACTCCATGCTATGCCCTTGGTGACCCAGCACCTTCTCATGTGCTTGTTCTCAAACACCCAAAATCTTGAGCAGATAAAGCTATGAAATTCTTGCTGTCCCAGGTCATGACCAAGCTTCCTGAAGCATCACAAGAAAACCACATTTTCCTGTTTCCTTGGCCACCTTGCACACTGCTGTTGGCTGATTGTCTGCAGGCATGACCAGCAGTCTTCAACTCAAGCAGCAGACTGGTCTGCACTGAAAGAATGCAGTGAATGGGAAAGAAGCAAAACATGCAGAGCCTGGCTCTGCAATGCAGTGTTTTCCTTGACCAAGCTGAAGGATTATCATCCAGTTCTCTCTCATCTGGAAACGCCTTACAAAAGCACTCCACACTGAAGGAGTACCTTTAATCCTAGCTGAAGTGTTTACAGACCATGGGTCTATCTCCATGTTCAGCTGCATCTGTGTAACCTGTGCTGGTTGGGAGAGAGATGCATTAACAGAGAGCAAAATAATCACTACAGTGTGTGCAACAGCAAAATAAGAATTAAGTCCATATGAAGCCCATTTGTCTCTGGCAGGGTCCAATCATTTTGTCTGTTTTTCTTTATTCCTGAATATTCCTGCTGCTCATTGTTAAGAGAAGATAAAGGAAAGGCTGTAGATTACCTTGCATCATAAAGCAGAATTTGTTCCAGGAGCCCTAGCTGGTGTGGGAAAGATGGTAGAGATTCGCTTCAAAATTGATCAAAATCCCATTTTGCCAGGTGCTGTGCATGGAGCCACCGAATAATGGACTTCCCCAGGAGCCATATTGCACAAAACCACTGTGCAAAGTATAGGAAGGGAAACAAAAGCATAGGAAAAAAATGAGGGGAAATCAGCCAAACCCCATCAATAGCTCCTGCTAATAAGTTACGCAGACACAAATTATATCATCTCCCTCCTGTGTCCTCTGGTCCCAAAAGCTTAAGGTTTGTCGGTGGTCTCTTTAAGAGAATGAAGATCATAGAATCACAGAACGGCCTGGATTGAAAAGGACCACAAAGATAATCTGGTTTCAACCCCTCTGCTATGTGCAGGGTTGCCAGCCACCAGACCAGGCTGCCCAGAGCCACATCCAGCCTGGCCTTGAATGCCTCCAGGGATGGGGCATCCACAACCTCCTTGGGCAACCTGTTCCAGTGCATCACCATCCTCTGTGTGAAGAACTTCCTCCTAATATCTCACCTAAACCTCCCCTGTCTCAGTTTAAAACCATTCCCCCTTGTCCTATCACTATCCACCTTTGTAAACAGCCGTTCCCCTTCCTGAAGATTCCAGATAACACTAAAATAACACACTGAAACACTTAAAGCCCTTTAGAAAAACATAGGAAACCCCCTTCCAGGTTGGAGGATGGGCTCAGCACCCTGATGGCACGCAGAGCCATGGTTGGAAGAAGGCTGCATCTCGAGCACATCTTCCTCATAGAATAGACTCACTAAGTCATTACGGTTGTAAAAGACCACTAAGACCATGAAGTCCATCTCCACCATTCCCACTAGCCATGTCCCTCAGTGCCACATCTACCCTTTTTGTGGTGCTCTGCCAAGTCATTCACCGATGAACACCAGGAGGAAATTGTTTGCCAGTTTTCCCAAAGTTTGCTGGGTTTTGGATGAAAGGCAGAAGTTGGGCACGCTCAGAGATTCTTGTCTTCCCATATCCAACTGTTCTCTCTGCCTAGACCTACCAAGCAGCTTCTTTTCTGAAACAGCCGCTGTGGGGTTTGCTGAAGCTTCCAGCACCATTTTCTCATGACAAGGATTGTGCTGGTGCAGAGCACTGGAACGAGATCAACCCACGCTCATGGCATATGGTGGGCGATGGCGCAGACCTCCCCTCCTCTCACCACTGCCGTGATCCCAGGTCCTTCGGCTGCTCCCAGCCTAGCAGAAAGCAAGGCAGCCCATACAGAGGGACTGTTTGTCTGAAGGGCTCAGCCAAAAAGCTGCCAGGTGGAACCCAGCCAAGATGCAGCAGACCGTGACGGACAGACCCACACCATTTAGACAGCAAGTTACCGGAGGGAGAAATTCAGCAAGAAGAGCAAAACACACACACACACACACACCAACACTCACACACGGGCCCATTTCAGCAGGAGGTCAAAGTCTAATTAGGTACTTTATTACTCATTTAAGTCTTGTCTGGCTTTCAGGGCTGGAAGAATGGCGGTGTGTGCACGTGAAACTGTGAACCTCAGGGATGAACAGCAATTTGCATTTGAAGCGAGCCCCTGATCCCATTCCCAGGGAATTTACTTGATGCATGGCTTAGCAGGAGGGGCAGCTCAGTGTTGTTTACCACCTCACTTGGCACGCACTGACAGCTCCAAGGACATCAGCCCCACGTCCACCTCTCCTTCCAAGAGCATGGCTGCAGGTTTGCATGGGAGTGTTAGCTCTCAGCTGAAGGACTTCACACCTCCAGAGCCTGCTCTTCTTTACACCTGACACCCTGCAGAGCTGGGTGTCTGCTCTGGGTAGAAGTGATGATGTGGCCTTCGTTGATTATTAATTAATCGTGACAGGACAAGAGGAAACAGCCTCAAGTTGCACCAGGAGAAGGTCAGGCTGGAAGTTAGGAACAATTTCTTCTTCCAAAGAGGGGTTATGCACTGGCACATGTTGCACAGGGAGGTGTTCAAGAACTGTGGAGATGTGACACTTGGGAACATGGTCAGTGGGCACGGTGGGGGCAAGCTGGGGTTGGGCTTGGTAGCCTTAGAGGTCTTTTCCAACCTTCATTATGCTATGAGAAGGCCACATTGTCAAAAACAAATACGCTGCTTACAAAGCAACTTATTCATCATTGAAGTGAAGCCAGAACTCCTGCTTCTGTGGTGCTGGAAGAGGAAGGCTGCTACACATCACTGGAGGATCAGTTTCTTCTCATTCAGCAGAACATCAGGGCCAACCCGACCTTTTCTCCATAGCTAAGGGCCTGCCACCCAAGACTCTGAAACCCAGTTTCTCAACTTCTGTGTTACTGCCCCATGTATGATAGGAAGCATGAGGCATACATGCAGAGGAAAGTAATTCCTTTTCCTCTGTGTTAGCCAGAGCTGAAAGCTGGAACAGGTCTTAGGAATTTCTCCATCTTAGGGCTTGAAATCTTAGATGCAATCTACCTGGTAGGTGGCCACCACTGTATTCTTGCTCTGTTTGTATAGCATTCATGACATACAACATGTCCCACCTAAAGAAATGTTGCAATAGATTTTTCGTGGGCTTAAGAGTATCACCCTCTGGTGGGCAGCTTCCCTGCCCACAGGGGATTGGAACTGGATGACCTTCAAGCTCCCTTCTAACCCAAACATTCTTTGATTCTATGATCTGCCTCAGGATCTCAGCTATTTTCATACCCAGACTCCAAGTCACCACTTGCACCAGAAACTTGTGAGCACTGACAAAAGGTTTGCTGAGAATTTGTAAGGGGAAGAATTGACATAAAACAGGTTCCAGAACCTGCAAGGTCTGACCATCACAGCTCAGTGGAAAGGCAAGAAAAGCAACTGGGAAAAGGAATGGGTGATTTTCCTAACCCTTTATTTTTAGGCTCGTTGTTCTTCTCTTTGCTAACTGGAGGATCCCTACTGAAATGAAATATTCTGCACTTACAGAGAAGGTGGTGGTCAAATACCTTTTCCTCTCAGGCTTGTGGAGGTTCTGTTTTTGAACAGCACGTCCCATCAATGCATCATTACTCGGATAGGGATGGAAATTTCAGTTCCCCATGTGAAAGATACCTAAGAGAAATGGTCCAAGCTCCAAGATCACCAAGTCCAGCCTCCTTAGCGTTTGGTTCATTTTCCAAGGTAATACAGTTTGTGACAACCACTCAGCACTGAAACACACCAACCATCAGCCACAAAGATGGGGAAAAAAAACCAAATCAGTCTGAAGCTGAGCAGCTTGTTGAACAAGGACTGGCAGCCTCCTTCACTTGGTGAAGATAGGAAGGGAAGGGGCTTGGAGAAGCTGAGAAAAGACAAAGTGATGGACTATAAAAACGGGGCTGAACCCCACTAAAAAGATAATCAAGATGGATAGGGTGGATATAAATGTCAAAAAACTGAACACAGTAGGAACAAAGCACGTGGTAGGAAATAGACTGTTTTGAATCTGGGTTCAGAAACAGGGAGGATTATGAAACAGGGCCATCTCAAGTAGTCCCAGTGAGACACGGCCAAGAGGTTCCTCCCGGAATGTGAGGCCGATCAAAGACAACAGCAAAAGCTGGATGTGGATGACATGCAAGAAAACCTCAACAATAACAGAATGTAGCAAGGCAGTGAGTCAAAGGGTTTCAAAACAAAGCATTACCGTGTTCCTAAATATAGTTATATTGACTCAGAAATGTCCTGGTATCGCTACGATGGAAAGAAGTCAAGCACTGAGCTGAGAAGGTTGGTCTAAGAGGTCTGACACTCAGTACATGGAGATATAAAACATTTATTTCACATGTCAAATGACTGAAATAGTGGAAAGGTGCTGGGGATAAGAGTTATTGGCTCACTGGATGCACAGGCACACGGAAAAGCTAACAGCGATGTCAAATTCAGCCACAAAAAGTTATTCAGGCACCAAAATAAGGCTCTGGGTCTTGAAAGGAATACAAAATTGCCAAGGGTTGCATGAAACCGGATTGAAGAATCAAACCTCTAGGTGCCTCTCCTTAAGAGTTTTGAATGAGAAGCTCAAAATTGGACTTTTGAAGATCTGTTCCAAGATGCAGTACTTGAGCAGAGAGCGCAGAGGCTGCTGCTGTGTCACAGGAGGAAGGTCTTTTCCTCCCAAATGTGAAACCATACACAACTAACACCGGCAGAAACCCAATAAATGCCGTCCTGGAGCCTGGCCAGCAGCACACTGAAGCACAGAGACCACTCTCTTGAGTTTACAATAAATAAATAAAAGCTGTGCCAACAGACTGCTGGTGTAGAAGCACAGAATTCCCACTTCCAGCCATGCCTCTGAGGCCCACTACATTTGTTGGGACAACACACTGGGAGCCACAATGCTGCAGGAGCTCAAAGCCTGGCAGGCTCAAAATCTGTGCCCTTTTCAGATGGTGGAGCTCTGAGCTCTGCAACCGGTGCACCCTAAAAGGAGCAGCCTAGATTTGTCCAGCTGCTGTCTGAGCCTTTCCTAAACATGGTTCCTCATGGTATATGCTCAGCATTTGAAACATCTTGTCTGAGTGCTTGCAAATGCACCCTGGGGTGACTGCATCGCAAGGTTTGGATCAGCATCTGAGATCCAGAATGCTCCAAATGTCACGAACTTGCGGAACTGGGCAAGAGAACAGCCTCGCTCCCTGTGTTTTACTGTACTCTCTGGCTTTACTTGGAATGGATTCATACTGCAAAATGTGGTCTCAGTAGAAGTTCAGGGGTTTAGTAAACACCAGTTGGGAGAGTAATTCCTCCATCTATTGATGCCATTGTCATCCAGTTCTGGAAATATATGATAATAGGGGCTGGGAAGATAAAGGGAAACCATCAAATTGTTGAACATCAGAAAAGGGGGAGAAAATATTGAGTGAGGGTGAGAGGGAGAAAATAAAGTCTCAAGGATTGTGTGAGAGGAAGAGTAAAAATAACACGGTGTGATAAAAGCCTTTTGGATACAGCTGCTAAGGGAAAATCCTTGCTAAGGGAAAATCCTTGCTAAGGGAATTCAGCAGTTGGCAGATGTGGGTTTCTTCCTACTGCTGCACCTAGAGGTGTGTCTCCACCTCTTCGGCACTCCCAATCAATCTGTTGTCTTTTTCTTCAACTCAGACTGCACGTTGTCGGGGTAGAGATTTTTGTTGCATGGATGACCAGCAGGACTCCGAGCATCACCTCTTCTTACAAGTGATAATAACCACTTTCTGTATCAAAACAACTGCCAGCCCTTTTCCACCTGCCCTCCATCAGGTGGTCCTCCAGATGCCTCTTCCTGATGGGCGCTCATCTTCTCCCTGTGTTTCTGGGACCGCTCTGGGTAGCTCTCAGTAAGCTGAGCCAGATGCCTCTGCTTTGCCTTGCTTGGCTGGCTTTGCAGAGTCCTCTAGGGATTGCACAAATGATCAGACAGACATAAATAGTCCCCATGAATACTTAATTGTTGAGGCGCATCTGTGTTTATGTCATGATGGCCTTCCCTGCTAGGATCCTATTATCTGGCTGTGCAGCTCATGTATATGTTTTACTCCCCGTACTTCAACTCCCAGTAGAGAATCTCTGTCAAAACCTTGAAAAGCTCTTGGAAAGTTTAAAATTAGATCTCCCTGTGTGGCTCTTCTGCAGTGGATTGAATCCAAACATGAGCTGAACTGCAAGCAGTTTGGAGGCTGCTCTGGAGGGCTCCATAGAGTCAGCCTTGTTCCAGGGCCCCAAGTGCAGCTCCCAGAACTGCGTTAAGACTTGGATCAAAGAACAGAAGAGATGGAGAATCACTGCTGGGCTGCTAATCCCCCTTATCCCCAGCACATAGCTCCAATTTCACACCAACTGAAACATAGCTATCATTTGTTGGATTTAATCACTCCGAGTTCTAAAACTCTCTTTAAAATAGCTCTTCAAGTTCCAGTCTCTAACACAGCAGAACAGGTATGGGTGTGTTTGGCTGCTAATCTGCAGGTGAACACAATGGCTCAACCTAACCAGAAGGTTTCCATCACAGCAAGTGATAGTTTCACTAAGTGGAATACAAAAGTCAATAGTGGTGTGATGGATGAGTTTGTCCATTCATTGCAGACAGGCCTTTCCCTAACTATAATTAGACCACTTTAATCACTCTGTAACATCGTGCCAAATCTGCATCTCTAAATCAGCTCTTCAAAGAGAAAGGCTGCGCCTTCCCATGTCTGTGCAGTACTGAGTGCATTTAATCTCCAACTCCTACAAGGCCTCCAGAGAAGCAGTCCCAAAAATAAGCAACTGTGACGTAAAAGTACAGCAGTTTTCTCATTCCAGAAAAGTCATCAACGTAGTAGCCAGAATGGAAATGAGTCAGTCCTTTCGTTTTCCTTTCTCAGTTCTGAAATTCAGACATAGGATGGAGATTCACTGCCCATTTGTCTAGTATAAGGGGCTCTTTATGAGGGGAGAGCTCAGCTGAAGAAGGAATTTGGCATAACACTTCTCAGAAACCGTGGGGCTGGAACATCTCATGAGCAGACGCAATGGGATCACAGCTGCCCCCTGCATCAGTTAACCTCCTGCTTACTCATTCTGCAAAACATACCTGGAAAATTATTCACATTCCCTTCTGCACCACAGAGATTTGCTGGGAGGCTGCACATACCTACTTGTGGCAAGACTCCATCACCATTACACTCTGTGACTGAGAATAGATTACACATGATGTATTTTCTCAATTAATAACATCAGTACTCTCAGGGTGAAAGAATTGGGTAAGGAATGGCTCCAAATTCCTCTCTCAATTCCTAAGGAGTTACCAGTCTTGACAGGAAATCCTTTATTCCTAGGGCATGTACCATGGTGAGACAGCACAAATCCTAATCCTGTTTCAGCAAGAGCGCTGGATCCTATGAGGATGGGGAATTTAGGAGAGTGCCAAGATCTCTGCCCTTCCTGCACCTCCATTACATCTCAGGAGGTAGTAAAGCCACTTTTGGCTCTAAGTTGTCAATCCTTCAATGCAGTGAGCATCTTCTGCCTATCAGTTGCCAGGCGGACATCAGAAAGGATATAACCAATCAATCAGTCTTCCCTTCCATAGCTATGCTATGTTCCACAAGTTACCATGGCTGAGCTGTTCCTCTCTCAATCCACACAGGCAATTGGGAGGCTCTAAATGATCCCTTTTTCAGGGAGAACATAAGGAGCGATCTCTTCTCCAGGGCTGGGTTATACTCTGGTCATATTTCTCAAGGTTTTATTTTGCCCACAGTCAAGATGCTCAGAAACTTTGTTTATTTATTTAATGAAAGCTGAATTCCTTACAAGCATGAGAAATCAAACTTTAGAGAAGTATCGCAGCAAATTGCATGACTTGTGAAAGAAACCATGAGCTTGCAACACTACAGTTCTATATAGAAGTTTGGGGATTTAAAAAAAATCAAGACTTCAGAAAATGCATGTACTAAGAAATACTGTGCTGAGAAGCCAGCTTCAAATCCAGCATGAAGCCAAACAGTTGTGCAGCCATATAATCCCATCATCTTTGGCTTTCAACTTTTTCCCACAAAAACCCTGAGGAATTTAAGGAGTGGTGGTCCCTGGGGGTCAGTACTGGGGTGGTCCTATTTAATATCTTTACTGATTATATGGAGGAGGGCATTGAGTGCACCCTCAAGAAGTTTGCAGATGACACCAAGTTGTCAGGAAGTGTCGATCTGCCTGGGGGTAGGAAGGCCCTACAGAGGGATCTGGACAGGCTGATCAATGGGCTGAGGCCAATGTGATGACATTCAACATGGCCAAGTGCTGGCTCCTGCACTTTGGGCCACAACAGCCCCATGCAATGCTACAGGATAGGAGCAGAGCAGCTTGAAGACTGCATGGAGAAGTAGTCAACATGGATTCACCAAGGGGAACTCATGCTTGACCAACCTAGTAGCCTTCTATGATGTCATCACTGCCTGGGTAGATGGGGGGAGAGCAATGGATGTTGTGTACCTTGACTTCATCAAGGTATTTGACACCATCTCCTACAGCATGCTTGTTATGAAACTTAGGAAGTGTGGGATAGATGGGTGAGGTGGATTGAGAACTGATGACTGGCAGAGCTCAGAGGGCTGCGATCAGAGCAGTCTGGTTGGAGGCTGTCAATAGCAGAGCTCACCAGGGGTCATTGCTGGATCTGGTCTTATTCAACATCTTCATCAGTGACCTGGATGAAGGGATAGAGTCCACTCTCAGCAAGTTTGCTGATGATACAAGGCTGGGAGGAGTAGCTGACACACCAGAAGGCCGTGCTGCCATTTAGCAGGACCTGGAGAGTTGTGCAGGGAGAAACAAGATGAGGTTTAACAAGAGCAAGTGCTGAGTCCTACACCTGGGGAGGAATAACTGCTTGCAACAGTTCAGGTTAGGGGACGACTTGCTAGAGAGGAGCTCTGTGGAGAAGGACCTGGGGGTCCTTTTGGACAACAGGTTGGCCATGAGCCAGCAGTGTGCCCTGGTGATCAGGAAGGCCAATGGTATCCTTGTTGTGTCAGCAGCAGTGCGGCCAGCAGGAGCAGGAGGTGATCATCCCCTGCACCCAGCTCTGGTGAGGCTGCACCTCAGTGCTGTGCGGCACTCATCCTTACCAGCATGCATAGCCCAGCACTGAGAAAACTTCTGCCTCTCATCCTTCATATGTTTCCCTTCCTCCATTTGTTTATAATTTCTCATCATGACTTTAATAGTCTTATTTCGGCATCCAGAGGGAACAGTAAGACGTACTGTGCGACGCGTGATACAAGTCAACATGCAGTCCTGGTGTCCCACATGCACTGCACAGATATTTCATAATCTTGCCCTTTTTTCCTCCACAAAATTGACTTCCCATAGTTAGTTATTTGTCTCCAAGGAAAGAAATGACAACCCTCTAGGAACGAAGTAACCCTATGTCTGGCTGTGCCTTGCTTATCCATCTCAGCATGGGTCAACAAGCAGTAAACACACCTTGGAGAAGGTTCTTGTTGGTACTTGCAACTTCAGTTCCCATTAAGCTCCACACAAATAGAACCTTCTCTGCCTCTCAACGTTTCATGCCTTTTGCCAGACCTCCTCACTGATATAAACAGCTCCAGACCTTCTGCAGCCAGGCACACAGCACCTGCTCATGCTGGATTCTTTTCCCCACCACGATCCCTATGGTCTTCCCTACAGCCACAAAGCCTCAATATGAACTTTCCATGTCTGCTGTACACCTGGGGATGGCTGAAAACTTCTGTCAGGTAGAGATTCTCTATTTGGACATTCAAAATGAAGATGGCCAAGCTTGGCTTAGAAAAATGCATCTTCAATGTAGATAGGCTCTGGCTTTAGGGAAGTGTTGGGAAATGCCTGGCTGCATATAGGGTTTTATGGCTGTCAGCAGACCAGAGGAAACAAGGATACTGCCTGAAAAGAAAGTTAGGTGCTGCAACTATTCCCAGGAGTAAAAGATTGCATATAGTTGGTATCTACATGTTAGTAGAAGGCACATCTGCAGAAACTGAGGTACAACTGTGTGTTTTGGGGCAGTATCAAGGAGATCACTACAGGCACCATTTCGATGCCCAGATTGCCTCATCTGCAAACCAAGAAAGGAAAGGCAACAAATAAAACAATCAGGCAGAATAATAGAATCACGAAGGTTAGAAAAGTCCTCCAATGTCACCAAGCTCAACCCTAACCCTCTCCCACCATGCCCACTGACCATGACCCCAAGTGCCACATGTCCACGGTTCTGGAACACCTCCAGGGACGGGGACTCTCCCCCCCTCCCTATGCCAGTGCATCACTGTTCTTTGGAGAAGAAATTGCTCCTAATATCCAATCTGAAAGGGAAGTCCTTTTTCTCTGAGCACCTAATGAAACTGGGAATAATCATGGATGGGTGTAATGGTGTCAACAGGCTGTAATAGGATTAGAAAAACTTGTAGGGCAGCACTGTACATCTCTGGTGCAAGCGCCCTGTGGTGCTTCCTGCAGACTCCAGGAGGACACAGCTGCAGAAATAGCCTGAAAAGGGAAAAGGACGTGGCTTCCCCCAGCACTTATTGATCGCAGCCCCAGAAAAGGACATGTGTGCAGGTGTGGCCATGCCTGGTGATGTGTTTCCATGAAATCCCAGGGAGACAGCACAATGCCAGCTGCTTGCTGCACACTGACACCAACCACTTCCCTGCTGCCAGCAGCTGCTGTCTCTCCCCATGCAGACGGAGATCCTACAGAAAAGTGCCAAGGCAGAGACTGAGAAAGGCCTTTTCAGGGAGAGCACGCTCCCTGATGCAGGCTGGAGCAGCGATGCAAAGCAGGGCAGTAGAAACAATGCAATATGTTAATTGCTCTCTCGCCTAATGGAGAGCAGAGCTGGGGCCCCAGGGGCAGTGACATGGCAGAAAGTTTTATTTCCAAAATAACACTCCCTTCAGCTCCCAAAGGCAGCTGGAATAGAAGGCAGTGCTACCACCACCTGAATATTTACAATGCATTCTAACCCAGCCTCGGGTCCCCATCCCTTCAAAGAGCGCAGCCCACCCGTAATTGTTGATTAACGAGCTGGTATCTCTCACCAGGCTGTTTTGTCTAATCCTAGACACTTTGTTTTGAGAAATGAAAACAATCCTGCCTGTCCCAACTGACTTTCAGTAGGATCTCACACCCAAGGATGATTCTGTAGCACTCTGCAAGCAAGAATTCCTTCCCTCTGGATTTTGGAGGACCACTTTTTGTTTCCCTTGCTGCTGAGTGCAGCATCGCTGCACTGGGAGGAGATGGGTATTAGTAGTCTAGGAGAGGCTTTAATAGGAGAAAATATTCCTTTTTAAGAGAAAAGAGCCCTTGTAGGAAAATAAATTCACTGAGCTTAAAGAATCAAAAGGCAGAAGGGAAAAAGTAATGGCTTTGGAGTGCTGCAGGGGGTCTGTGACCCCTCCCTGCTCCCAGAAGTGAAGCTCTGTCTGCCTGCTCCTACCAGAGAGGTGATGTGCCTGTGGGCTCTGCACCCAGGACTCCCAGCTCCATGTACCACCAAGTCTTGGCAATGGGATGGTGACTTCCCCAGGCGCTGAGAAACAAGAGCCAGAGAAGCTGCACCTGCAGACATGGTCCAGAGAGTAATGTCCTCAGCTGGACATAGTCTGGTCACACAGGGAACAAGAGCTTTAATTCCCACCTGATTCCCAAATGCTGCTTTGCCATGTGTGCGCCATTTGGGGCTTCCAAGCCAATAACCCAGCAAAGCTGCCCGTTGGGTATCACAGCACCACCACTTACAATCATTCTCAGAATCATAGAATCACTAAAGATGGAGAAGACCTCTTAGATCATCAAGTCTTATTTCATGGCATCAAGACAACATCAGAAGAAAACAGATGCCAGGCTGGGAATATTTTGCAGGTGGCAACATAAACCAACTAAATCCATAAAAAGCTCTTGGCAGTGGTTGTGAGCCTACCAGCCTGCTCCATCTGTGACATTACCTACTTTTTGTTACTGTGGATTAGGCTGAATGCACCATAGTTTGCAACGAAAGATTTCAAAAGCCCCCCCAAACACCCTCCCACCACCCAGCCCATCTCCTTTGCATTTTTGATAGAGTGGTATTTGGCAGTCTGAGGGGGCCCACCCTGAAATATGCTTTAATAATGTGAGTGCTCACTGCACGGGGAGCCAGCTTTTCACATCACATGAGCTGAGCATGAAAGCAATTCTTGGGCTCTCCATGAAATCTGCTTGATCCTTGTGCTGAAACGCAGCTATTACCAGATGACACAGAGCACCTGTCTAGCAGGGGTTTGGGGCAGGAAAATCCCCAGTTCCAGCCAAAGGAGCAGGAGGAAGTTCTGCACTGTTTGACTGAATTACTCAGCTGGCCACATGGGATAGATCATGAAGGTCAAGCTCCAACAAAAAAAATCTTCCATCATGAAAGTGTCCAAGCAGCTTCCTGAGGGGTGCTGAGTCAGGACCAGGTGTCCCACGCATGACCGCCTTACTTCATGGCTGCAGAGTGTAATTTTGGATTTGGAAGGGAGAATCTTAGAATCATGAGGGTTAGAGAAGACCTCCAAGATCTCAAAACCCAACCCCATCCCACCCCCACCATGCCCACTGGCCATGTCCCAGAGTGCCACATCTCCACTGTTCTTGAACACCTCCATGGATGGGAACTCCACCACCTCCCTGAGCAGCCTGTGCCACTGCATCACTGCTCTTTGGAAAAGAAATTATTCCTAATATCTAACCTGAACCTCTCCTGGAAAAACTTAAGGCCTCACTTCTTGTCCAATCACTATGACACCTTCTCCACACAGCCCTCCAGCTGCTCTGCCCCAAGCCTTTAGCACTGCATGGGGTTGTTGTGGCCCAAAGTGCAGGACCCGGCACTTGGTCTTGTTGAATTTCATCCCATTGGTCTCAGCCCATTGATCCAATCTGTCCATATACCCCTGTAGGGCCTTCCTATCCCCATGCAGATTGACACTTCCTCCCAGCTTGGTGTTTTCTGCAAACTTACTGAGGGTGTACTCAAATCCCTCATCCAAATCATCAATAAAGGTATTAAGCAGTACTGACCCCAGGGGAACACTCATGACCAGTTGCCAACTGGATGTAACTCCATTCACCAATCATGATTACAGAAAGATTACAAAATATGCAATATTCACAGAGTAAAACTAAGCTGACCTCTCCCCTTCCTGTCCTCCCAACGTGACACAGCCTGCTGTTACTCATGGACTCCAATTGCTCCAGGTCTGACCCCATCCATCACCTGCAGGATCACTCAGAAAAGGACAGGAACAAGCAGACAGAAATGTGATTTGGATCAGAGAAAAGGCTGAAATCTGAGCCCTGAAAGCATCTGGGTGGGAATTGCTGCAATTCCCATCCAGATGCGGGGGGACACACATCCACGCAACGTGCTCAGGCTCAGGTGCAGCCACAGCCCAGAAGAATGAGGTGCACCCACAGACAGAGCCACAGCCATCACAGTGGCAGCTGAGCCTCCAGCACAGCTCCTGCAAAGGACGGAATTTAGGCAGCCCATCTGCACGTCCTTGACTGACTGGCTTTTGTCTCTGTGCTGCTACACGTGCAGTGCCTGGATTCAAAGCTGAACAAGCCAAGTAGAAAAAGGGCTCGCAGGTCCCAAGCACTGAAAGGGAATGAGTCAGCCCCTCTGAAACATCCCAAAATTAGAAAACAGTTCGTTGTGGTGACGTCTGAGCGCCCGGGGCACGGTTGCTTCGAGCTGTGCAGAATTCCCCATTGTGGTGAGGAAGAGTCATCGCTTCAAACAGAACCCTGGAATCCTGACACCATGAGTGTAATCCAGCATAGTCTGGGAAAGAGCCCCAAGGATGACACCCCCGGACTGGGTGACGTGGCTGTGACATGGCTCTGAGCCCCTGGGCAGGATGGAGGACGGGGACACAGAAATGAATGTTCCACAGGCCACCAGGTCGGAGCCACCTCATCTCTGTCTGCTGGAAGTCTGATATCCGAGGCTCAGTCAGAGTATTCCTGCAGCCAGTGGAGATAAACAGGCAGCACTTGAGATGATTTAATTTGTGCTTATCACTTTTCTGACTGCCTCTCTTGGCTGCACAGAGCTTCTTCGTGGCCAACCACAAAGCCACTCTGCTTCCAGCTGCAACTTCTCCGAGCAGTCGTCCTTATTTACATTAGTGCTCACATTTTTCATAGCTTCCTTTCATTTCCCAGTCAGTGTCAGCAGAGGCTGGGAAGAATTTAATCTTTTCGGTGTGTTTCATTCCCAGGGTGTTCCTGGAACAGCTTTCAGTTCTCATCCAAGTCAAAGCACGGTTGTGTCTTTGAGCGTCACATAACCATGTGCTGGGAGGTGAAGGACACTCACTGCACATGGCTTGTCCTGTCTGATCCTGCTGCCAGACAAGGACCACACCTGTACCTGTGGTATTTCGATTAAAAACCAAAACAGTCAAACCCAAAGCTCTGGAGGACCCAGGTGAAAAACCACACCTTCAGCCTGTAGTAGAGTCCTTACTTACTCCAGGACGTAATGGCCCCAGCATTCCCTGTGGTGTTCAAGAACTGTGGAGATGTGGCACTCGGGGACATGGCCAGTGGGCATGGTGGGGTGGACTGGGATTGAGTTTTGGAAGTCTTGGAGATCTTCCCCAACCTTCGTGACTCCAAGATTCTCTCTTCCAAACACCATAATTATGCTCTGCAGCCATGGAGTAAGGCAGTCATGCGTGGAACACCATGGGATCTTGGAGGTCTTTTCCATCCTTCATGATTCTGTGATTCAATGCACGAGAGCATCCCCAGCTGCACACCTGGCAGTTTGGTTTTGACTGTGGCTTTTCTTTTGCTTTAAATAAAATGTGGACATGAAGTTGGGATTTTTCTGCATCTCCAGCAGGAAATGTCTGCAGCCCTACAGCTGAGAAGCTGCAGGATAGACACACTTTCAATTTTTACCAGCGCTGAGCCCAATTTCATCCATGTCCTGTTATCTGCACACTGCAGCTCACATCTAAGAGAAGCTGCCAGAGGGTTTGCAGGCAAAGCTGGCCTGTAACGCTCTCCCTGACATTCATTGGAGTTGCGCACTTTATTGCTTGGAGTCCCATTATGGAGGGAGAGAGAACCCCACAGAAACCCCCTGCTCTGGGAAATTAAGTGGAGATTCTAAACCTGCAGCCAACTTTCTGTTGTTGTTCTTCTGTTTCCCCGAATTTGTCTTTCTGTGAAACAAAACCACATTTTCTTTCCCACTCCTCAGGTGTTCCTGTTGTCGTTTACTAGCAGTGACAAACAGCAACCTTTTACATTTCAGTTTCTTAGAAAAGCTGAAAATGCCCGTAGAGATTCTTCTTAGCAGCATGCAGGAGCTCGGCTTGCGTGCAGCAGGAATGCGTCATTTAATGACCATAGAATCACAGACCCATTAAGGCTGGAAGAGACCTCCAAGATCCCCAGGCCCAAGCCCAACCCACCCCACCATGCCCACTGACTACGTCCCCGCGTGCCACATCTCCACAGCTCTGGAACACCTCCAGGGATTGGAACTCCCCCACCTCCCTGAGCAGCTGTGCCAGCGCATCACTGCTCTTTGGAGAAGAAATTGTTCCTAACAACCATATTGAACCTCCCCTGGTGCATCCATCAGCTCTCATCCTAATGAGTGAGCATCTCACACAGGTGGACATTTAAATCCAGTTAGTCTTTTCAACACAGAGAAGGAAGACAGGAGCGGACAAGCCACAGAATAGGACAGCACTGAAATGTTTGATGATCCCCTGTAGGAAAAAAAGAGGAAAATAATATGAGGATGGATACACTTCCTACTTCTGCTGCTGCCTTCCTCTCTCAATAGAGAGCAATTTCAAGCAGCGGATGCTCAAGGCAGGTCCCGAGCACAATTCTATGGTCCAATTCTATGGTTTGAGCTGGAAGGAACCCTTAAAGGCCATCTGATCCCACTCCCCTGAGCAAGAACACCTACGGCTTCATCAGGGGGCTCAGAGCCCATCCTGCCCGACCTTGGGCAACTCCAGGATGACATTCCCACCACATCATCTTGTTGCAGCTCAAGTGGATGGAGATATCAAGAATAACATGTCTATTTCTGGCAAAAGTGTTTATGGCTAGGTCATTACTGATCGAGTCACTTTCGTGAAAGAGAAGACTGTGTTTACTGTTGCTGAGCAGTAGAACAGAAGAATGAAAGCATTTCCAAGTGCATTCAGCTGAATACTGCTGCAGGAGATGGCACAGGTCCTTCACACAACCCTTGTAGCCCAAACAGCAGCAGCTTTTCTCACCTGACGCTGCTTGCACATTTTGATTCCCAAGGGAGAAGCAAAAGAATGTTTTAAGAGCCTTGATAATTAATTCCATCTATTTTTTTGCATCCAGGCCATCTTCAACTCATGCACAGCCTGGGGATGAGATCACAGCAAACAAAGATTTGCACTGATTGCTTACAAAGCCAGCAGGCCATTCAGCAATCTGATTTTGGAGATAGCTTTAAAGCAGATTGTATCTTGCAGGGTGCACGTGGCAGCCTGAAGCGTGCTCAGGAAACTGTCTTGCATCTAGAGAAAGCAAGAAAACCCCAACGTGCCACTGCCATAGATCAGTCATCTGCAGGATGTGCAGCTGAGCTCTGCAGTAGCGTGGCTCTATCGGTTCATACTGCAATGAGTGCTCCCCAAAGGTTTGTATGGAGTGAACATTTTTGTCTTTCATACAGTAAACCCCCTGCTATAACTTAAGGAGACTTTCAGGAAACATGACAGCAATGCATCCTCCCTGACCTCCAGGGCTCGGCCCTTAAAAAAAAAAAAAATAGAGAAGTTCTCCTCATCAACAAAAGGAGCCGACCAGCAGAGTTTTATCTCTAAAAGTTTAGCACAGAAGGTCACCGAGCGGCCCTTCGTGATGTCACCGCAATTTGAGAAGGTGTTTTGGGAAGAGCTGGGCAGGTGTCGGAGCTGGGAGTGAGTGGGTGACCCAAACACACCATCCCCCATTGCTTTTATGGGTTCTAGGGACATTTCCCAGCACCCGACTCCTATCTGTAAGACTTGGTTAGCACTCCCATTATCAGCTCTGCAGCACCAGCGGAGGCTCCTTTCTGCCTGTGTTTACCCATAATCACATTTCTTCTTGAGCCTGGAGGGAGAACACACTGCTGTGAAGCCAACCCCACAGCCAGGAACACACCGCAACGCTGTCCTTCACTCCTGCAGAGCCTGTACAGATGGGCTGTTAGGAGGAACTCCCTTTCCCTTGTGCTTTTGAACTGGCAAATAACCTTGAATTCTAGGAAATTTCAGCAGCTGGAAGCATACAAGGGGTGGGATGCAAATATCCATTCCATTATTGCGGTTGTGCCAATGCTGGGTATGACTTGGGGTTGGGGGAAAGCACAGGATTGATTTCTCCCTTTGAGAAAAGTCGGCCAACAGACTGTTAAAAAGCAGGACCCTTAATCAGAAATGGAATTACAAATAACAGAATAAAGCTAGAAATAATCCAAGGTGCTCAGAATATCCATGTTTTCCAGTGGGAAACTTTTTATTCTCGTTTCCTCCACAGTTCTGGGGAAGCGCTGTCGTTCTGTAAGGCTTGACAGCATGCAGCAATTTCTTAATGTTTGTTCTGTTTGTGAAACTTTTTGCTTCCTGTTTTGTCTGCTTTGGCACTTGTGGCTTTATGCGACATCATAAATCAGCGATGGTCTCCAGCTATGGAGCGTGGGGTATCAACAAGAAAACTGCACACACTGCCAAATTTTACTAGACTTTATGACAACAGAAGCCCAAAAGCAGTTATCTTCATCCCTTCTTTTCCCATGCAGAGCTGCTCACTTCTCAAACACAGGACACAAAACCTTTTGGCAGAGTCCATACTACTGCATGGGAGCACCAAGCCCCATGCAGGATGGAGGCAGCAGGTGGACCCACAGGCTTCACTCTGCCTCTGAGAACATCCTTGTCAAACAGTGAAAAGCCAGATAATGAAAACAGGAAACCACAAGTGGTTTCACCTGTGGGAAGTTAAACTGATTAATCAAAAAATCACACAGCAATGCGTTTTTTGAGATATAGCATCCTGACCCCAATACCTTCTCACTCCTGTGTTTTCTGTGCCTGGGCATGGAACTGCCCGTGGCATGGAACCACAGAATCATTAAGGCTGGAAGAGACCTCCAAGAACATCCAGTCCAATCCCAACCCACCCCACCATGCCCACTGACCATGTCCCCAAGAGCCAAATCTCCACACTTCTAGGACACCCCCGGGAACTGTGACCCCACCACTCCCTGGGCAGCCCACACCAGTGCCTGATCACTCTTTGGAGAATAAGTTGTTCTTAATATCCAACCTGAAACCCCCATACCAGCTCCCAGTTAGTAATTCTGCTGACGCTGAAGAATTCTTCTCATTTTGCTGTTGTTGACATCCCTACCCTGCAGCCATCCAGGGAGATGATGGAAGCTCCATCTTGTGGGATGCCTTATGAGACGTGTGTCCACACTATGGTTGTCCCTACATCTCCAGCGGAACACCCAATCTGGTTTGTTCAGCAATACATTTCATTGCAGGGTATCGAATATCTTCAAGAAATTCCACTCTTATCCCTTTGTAGAGAAGAGAAATAGAGAGCAAGGGTGGGTTAGAATCACAGACTATCCCGAGTTGGACTCAACGATCCTTATGGGTCCCTTCCAACACTGAGTTCTCGAAGGCAAATGCCTTAAAGAAGAGGGTTTGTCCCTACTAAAGCCAAACGATTGAACAAATAATTATAAATAAGAATAATAATACCAAAAAAAAAAAGAACCCAAACCCACAAACAAAAACCGACCGAGCACCCATGGAGACAAATGGGCCGATCCCTTCCTTAAGTTCCCTCTCTCTAGCAGAACATAGAAGTTGGGATAAAAAATACCTGCTGAATTCTTTCCTTCTTCAGTACCCAGCTGAGACGGCGAGACACATCTCACCTGCAGAATACAGATTAAAGGTTTCTACTTCATAAATAGAATTTGTATCTAATAGCACTACACTGCCAAACAGGAAAAACATGGGAAGGATTTCAGGCAAGGGTGTGCCTTCACTCCCTGAATATTCAGAGAAGGATTGTTTGGATGCAGAGATTCAGTAACGTGCAGTGCTCCCAGGACCCCAAGTGAGGAAGTGATCTCATGTTTTATCTTCAGAAAGCCCCAGCTTTTAGCTCTGCAACTCGGTGCCTTCATTCCCAATCCAATGAAAAGAGAAATCTGCTTTTGTAAATACGTCGAGATGGAAAAATTCATCGAGTTATGATTCTAATAACACGGAGCTTCAAGGGGATACTCATTTTAACGGTGTGCACATCATTGCATGAATTGATTCCAGAAATCAAGTGCGTATACAGATGTATTCCAAATGCATTTAAACTGACAGTGAGGTTTACTTTAAATGAGGAAGGGAAACCGTGGCAAGTGAACCACAGGTCTGAAGGTGGTAAGTGTTCGTATTAAAGTAATTAAAATTGTTCCTCCCACAAATTTATTTAAAACTAAGAACCGTCCTTTGAATTTTCATATTCTTTCCTTATCATAACTTGTTTTCTAAACCATTACACATCCCCATTCTGTTACCACTCCAACAACTACAGTTGTAGGACACTTTTAGACAGGAAACATTTCTCAGACACATCTGGTACTTGAGCAGAATGGCATCTCCAAAAACCCAAAGTGCCTTCATTCTTTTATCAGTACCAAACACACCTCAGTCTCTAAAACAGGGGGAAAACAGAAAATGCAGCCACGTCTCTGCTCCCTAGATTGCAATCTGCCAGGAAGAGATGAAATGCATGAGATCGTAATTGACAGTCAGGGATGCGCAATGCCAATACTCAGCAACGCAGCTGATGTGAAGGATGGAAGACAAACGGCACTGGAGGGAGAGGAGAGTTGCTCTGAGCTGAGATTAGACTCTATATGTGGGACCCAGCAGTGATCTGTGGGCTCTAGAAGGCCCCAGTTCATGTTAGTTAAGAGCGTTCCAGCAATTGGTGATAGAGCCAATAAATTATCCACATGTTTCCTCCTCTGGCCAAGTTCTCACAGTGATCCACAGCAGCTTCATCATGATGGGGGCATTAAGCTGTGAGATGAAAGCGAAAGCTCTAACAACCAGGAGTTAATTGATAATGGAGGTAATATACCTGGAGCTAATTGCCAGCTGTCTGTCCGGGCTTATCAGGCAAATGAGGCCTGAAGTCCTGCTTCAGCTCCACTCCATAGACAATCTCATGCTGATCACAGCCAGTGAACAGGTTCTCCTCTGTCCCACATTAACTTGTTCCATTGTGCAACATGGTGTGATGTGCACTGCTTTTGCAACTGAAAGTCTAGAGGGTTTCTGATCTCCACTGCGTCTTTGAAGAGCATCTGGCAGTTCAGATCCATTCCTAATGTCTAAGTCTGCTCCTCTTCCCTCTTGGTTTTTAAGCATGGGTCAGTCCTCTCTCACCATGGTTCTAGCAATGCAGCCAACACAGAACACAGAGATTGGGTTAAGTTACACTGCGATCCGGGAACTTCAGAATAGTGTTGAAACATATTCAGTAGACGTGGGGTCTGAGTGATTTTCTGGCATGGATGAAATACCAAAACACCAAAAAGCCATGGGATGAGAGTGGAGTCAGTGTTTCCAAACTGGGAATTCTAGTTCGCAGCAAAATTTCCTTTTTGCTATGCTACATCTATCATATCCTTATAATCATCCTATCCCCAAGGTGAAGGTGATACAGATATTAACAGATGCATGCTGACCTCACCTTAAATTCACCCAAAGAGGACTGATTTCTGATCCAGAAGAAGCACAGTGGTTTGATCCCTGCGTGCACAGATGGAGCAAGAGGGAAGTGACATCGGTGACACTTTACTTAAAATAATTTTTGCAAGAGCAGAGCATCACTCGTGTTCCACAGCAATGGACTGAAACGGTCTTTGTTTCAGCCTCCAAATAAAAAAGCAGCGAGTTGAGTCGGTGGTAATCCCACAGAAACAAAATGCAGCTCTCGCTCTGAATCCTTTAGGCTTAAAGATGTAAATCATTCGCCCAGCACAGGGCTGTGAGGGGTGGGCTAACAGCTCTGAATCCAGCAACAGATTTCCTCTGTTTCTTTTTATGAACGTCAGATGAATTCGTCAGTCTGAACAGGCTTCCTTCAAAAGCGCCAGTATACATTTATTTTGAAAAATAACATCATTTAACCTATTAAAAACACATCACTCTTTGCTAGGAAAGCTCACCAGGACAGCTCTGGCTTTGGGGCTCAGTCCCGTAACTGTTCCTGGGGAGAGACCTCTGGATCAGATCTCTGATGGGAGCTCAGACCACAACCACACATTGAGATCCTGGTACATATCCCCATCTGGGCACTGAGCATACAGAACTGATTCCCACCTCCTGTGCCCATCTTAGGAACCTCTCAGGATAGAAATCCTCACCAGGATGCTCAACCCCAGATTTCTTTAACCTTATCCTTGGATATTTTCTGCTTTCCATTGGTACTTTCTTCATCTGAAACATTCAGAGGTGATCAGTTTTCAGGTTGGGCCCTATGGAAGTCCTGTTACTTTCTTCCTTGCAAACCAGCAGCTACTTTCCTTCTCTCCTCTCTCACACATCTTCTATAGATCTCAACACCCACAACCTGGGAGTGCCAGCCCAAGACACATCCTTTGGGAGAAGTCCTGAAACGAAAGATAAGCGCGATTTTAGGTCAGTTTTCTTCTCTCTTGTCTGCACAAATCCTGGTTAATCTTTGCATGGGTTACAATCCGTAGCAGTGATCATGAAATTCCAAAATGTGATGACGAAATTTCAAACTGCGATGAGAAGTAGTGTGCCCACACTGCACTCTTCTCCTCTCTGAGACGAGAAGTTTGTAATTAAATAAGGAAATTATCCACCCCAACCAACATGTAGAAGCTCCACAGTTTGCTCTGTAGCTCTTTCTATGGTATTCAGCAGTGAGGAACGAGAGACCTCGAGGCAGAGATAGGTCTCCATGTCCCAACACTGCCTGTGGCACAAGGCCTCCACTTCAGAAAGATTTGTGGGCTCCTTCTCCATCTCATAACCTTTCTCTTTTGCTCGGTAACCTTGTCTGAACCCACAGTGAGCTGTTCAGATGACATTAGGTGTCCCCTTCTCTCATCTCCATCCCCAGAAGAGGGACCCGATGAAGATGCTCTGGATGACATTGCCTCATTGACCGTCCCAGGACAGGCGGAGGTTGTGGCATAGCTGTGCTGCACAGAGCCAAGTTTATCTTTCAGCCTCTTTGCACAAATTCCACCTCCCTCAAATATGTTTACAGCTTCTGGAGAAGTTGTTTTTTTTTTTCCTACTGGGAAGAAAACACAAATATTGTCAACGGGCACCTATCGGTGAGAACATGGCTGGTCAAAGTATTTTCTGGCCAGACCCTTCCACATGGTCATGTAGTGCCTCCCAAGAGTTTCTCAAAAAACCTATACCTAGAACTGGTGCTTTAGAAAAGCACAATATGGCCAATATATCCAATATACCCGATATGGGCATGGGTCAGCACTGGGAGCGAACTCTCCCGTTTACTAAAACAGCCAAGGACCATGAGATGGGAAGCCCAACCTACCAGCTTAAATCACTCTGTTTCTCAAAATTTGCCATTCTTTGCAAGTACATTCCTGCCTCCATCTAGAAGCAGCACTGCCTGCAAATGCCATTGCCTCAGATGCAGACCGCGGCTTCTTTTATCCCCAAAGAAAAGATGCTTTTCTTCGGCGAGGCCAACAGTTTCCTCGGCAGAATTCTCCCCCACCCCCCTCCCACCCCAACCTACTTTCACAAAAGAAAAAACATAAATGGATCCTGTAGTGTCTGCAATGTAAAGAATTAGCTGAATGGGAAGAAATGAAGCATGGTCTTTATGTCCCAGTTACAGTCAGTGCAAACATTGCCGCTAATCCCTGTTGTTGGAGGGGACTGGGGAAGAAGCATGGATAGATCCCACTGAGAACATTTTGTCTCTCTCAATCTACACTTGAGATCACATTTTTTGTGTAATAAGATTGAGTTGTATTAAGAGGGCTGTGTATAACGTAAAGCTGGGGAGACATTGTTCATGTTTCTTCCACCGAGTGTAGCACCTACAATCTTCATATGCAGGGAGGTCTTAGCAACCCATTCAGTTCACGGGAGAAAAAGAAAGCTATTCATTCCCAGCAAATCCCACTTTGCCATGGCAACCCCCCCTTCCCACCCCTCGCACACAACAGTTGCTCACAGAGGCTGTTTAAAACAACACAACAAAAACAACCCATCGCCCATCCCGGGCTGACAGCTTCTGCTTTGAATTCTCTGGCCGCCTCCAGCCTCTGCTCCAGTGCAGTAACAGGGGAGGGAAGGAGCAAACATGTCACCTTGCCTTGTCCCCTGCCGTTGCGGGTGGCATCTCACTCCATGTCCCCAGATGGGACCGTCTGGAGACGGGGTGGGACAGAGAGGGTGGCCATGCCATGGGAGCAGGAGACATGGGGCAGTGCTGAGTGACCATGCCAAGGAGAAGCTTTTGTGTGCCAAGGTTTTTCGGGACACACATTTTGATCTTGCACTCAAACCATGTCTTGAATTACAATTTCAATCACAGCAACCACGAGCAATGACCTGCCCACTGCCTCACTGTAGAAGAACCTCTTCCAGCAAGAGAGGATCCTTTGACACAGATAATATCTGATGCTGTCATAGATTCAAAGAATCATTAAGCTTGGAGAATACCACCAACATCCCCAAGCCCAACCCCACCCCACCCCCACCGTGCCCACTGACCACATCTCCAAGTGCCACATCTCCGTGGTTCTGGAACACCTCCAGGGACGGGGACTCCTCCGTCTCTCTGTGCAGCCTGTGCCAATGCCTGACTGCTCATTTGGAGAAGATGTTTTTTTTACTATCGGACCTGAACCCCCCCACAGCTCATTTGGAGGCCATCACCTCTTGTCCTACCATTACGGTGTAGGAGACTCATTTGGCAAGAAACAAAGCAGAGAAATTCCAACAGAAACCCAGTGCTGGGAGGACAGGACCTCCCCAGCGTGTGCTGTTTGAGTTTTACTTTGTGGTACCACCATACCCATTCCCTGTGCTGACAGCGGTGCTCCTCACAGCTAAAAATCACTCTGGTTTTTGGTTAACCTGAATTCACACGAGGATTCAGAGAACGAAGAGCAAATCGAGGACTCCTGGCACAGATGCAATTTCAGTAGAAAATAGAATGCAGAGTTGGTTTTAAGAATCAGTGGGTTGTTTTATTTTTATAAATGCAGAGAAAATGCAAAACCCTGGGAAACAGAAGCAAGCCTTTGTACCGGGTGTTGTTAGAATAAATCCAGCAACACCACAGATGTTATCCCGCACTTCGTTGTTGACTGAGGTAACAAAGCCCTTCCAGTGACCTGGACTTCTCCCCGCTACATTCTGGGCGTAGAACCCATCCTCTCCCCAGGCAAACACAGCCAACCCTCAGTCACGCCGCAGCCCGTTAACACAAAGATATCCCAAACACCTCCCAGGTCCTTTGGCAAACAACTGTGTGGGTCTTACAAAGCACACATCTGATTTCCTGATTTTTAGTGTCTCTTCTCCTCCTCGTCTCTGTGGGACACCACTGCCTTCCCAGAAGATGCAGCACAAATGGGGTGCTAGCCAAAAAAAGGTAACCTCAGAGCTGGGGACAGAAAGCAAGTCTTTTCCCACAATGAATTCAGCTGAACTGCTCTTTGCTGGGCTGTCCTCCCCATTTACAGCACTGAACGTTTAGGATGACCTGCTCAGACATCCAGAAGCCAGTGGAGATGAATCCCACCAAAAAGCCTCCCAAGAGATAAATCCCTTGAGACAGACTTCGGCTCACACTGCAGTCGTGGGGCTCTGGTGAGAAAAGGGAGGAAAAGCAGTCCAAAGTCCTCTTCGTTCTCAAATTTTCACTCGAAAGGCTCTGACATGACTAAAAGCAGATTAAAATGAAGCGGCTGTAGGAATTACAGCTCCCAGCTGCCCGTCCTGCTCCAACGTCCCCATATACATGGCACAGACAGCCTGGCTCAAGCAACAGCTGTTGAACCCCTGGAAATTTCACACAGATTTGGGATTTCTTTCATTTGTGAGGCGTAAGTTGCAGCTGTTGAGCAGCTGCTCCGTGGGAGCTCAACCACCCCTGCGGCAGCAATGGGGATGGGATGGGGGGATGGGTATCTGGGGCAGGAGCAGCCAGGGCTGCTGTGCTTTACATCCCAGCTGATGTGCAAACCAAGAGTCATAGAATCATAGAATCATAGAATCATAGAATCACAGACTCATAGAATGGCCTGAGTTGAAAAGGACCACAAAGATCATCTCGTTTCAACCCCCCTGCTATGTGCAGGGTCGCCAACCACCAGACCAGGCTGCCCAGAGCCACATCCAGCCTGGCCTTGAATGCCTCCAGAGATGGGGCATCCACAACCTCCTTGGGCAACCTGTTCCAGTGCGTCACCACCTTCTATGTGAGAAAGTCCTTTGTGCTTTTGGTGAA
Organism: Pavo muticus; assembly: GCA_016647715.1. NCBI lineage: Eukaryota > Metazoa > Chordata > Aves > Galliformes > Phasianidae > Pavo > Pavo muticus. The sequence continues at coordinate 1,115,207 of JACDJE010000204.1, forward strand.
TATGGGAGCTCAACCCCAACCACACATGGAGATGCTATTACGCATATCTGGGCACGAGAGGTGATGGCCTCCCATTGCACCATGGGAGATCCAAGTTGGATATTAGGAGCTATTTCTTCTCCAAAGAATGTTCAGAAACCTGCACGGGCTGCCCAGGTGGTGGCGGGGTCACCATCCCTGGAGGTGTTCAATGGTGAAGATGTGGCACTTGGGGATATGGTCACTGAGCATGGTGGGGTGGGTTGGGGTTGGGTTTGGCAAGGAAGGATGCTCTCACACAGTGAGCTAACACAGAGCTGATGCTCAGGGGGGGCTCAGGGGGGATGCTCAGGGTACAGTGATATCAACAGATGAAGGATGACCACTGAAATATAATGTCAGCCTCCTGATCAACACCTGTCAGTTTGCCACTATTTCCAATGGAAAAAATATTCAGATTAATCATAATCTTTATGCCCTTTTAATTTTTCCTCATTTTGCTGTAGTCCCCTTATCCATTCTGGATGAGACAATTAAAAAAAAAAAAAAAGCAAGCAGAACTCAGCAAAATCTCCCATATTGCAAATGCTTTCCTAATTTCTTTGCACAGAATTAAGAATGAAATTCCAGCTGTACTCTTTAAGTGGTCACATGACCCAAAATAGCTTCACTGAGGGTGTATATTAAAAACAAATAAAACACTTGCTGTGTGTTGTTAAGTCCTATCAGCCTCCACCCAAAGATATTCCACTGTCAACACCCAGCTGCTGGAGGAGAAAATGCTCTGCTGACAGCACAGCTCCCCGACAGCACCTGAGCATCTGCAGGAGCCTCACACCACATTTTGGGGTGAAACAATTAAAGTTTCAAACTCGAGAGTATTTCCTAGATGCAGATTCATCCCTCCTTTCCGTGCAGAGAAAGGTTTCCATGGCTTTGGAGTGTCAAGAATTCAGAATCAACTCGGGTATTTTTTTTTTAGGTGGGGAAGACTGCAATGCCTGTTGATCTACGAGCCAGAAATACACCCACACGGTGCTACCGATAAAGCCAGTGGGCAGTATTAGGTTTGGCACAGTGGCCGTTATCATAGAGGGCAGGGCAATCGCATGGGATGATGGAGATCCTGCAGCCAAATGTATTCAGACAAATCCCAACTTCACTGAGCTGGATGGAAAGTTGCACTTAGAGTTGGGATCTGCAGTGGGAAAACGTGTCCTGGAAGGTTGTAGCTGAAGGGATGCAGGGCAGAATCTGCGGGGAGAGTGAAAGGCTGGGAGCAATGGGGTCACAGAATCATAGAATCATTGTGGTTGGAAAAGATGTCCGAAATCCCCACGTCCAACTCCATCCCATCCCCACCAAAATCCCCACATCCAACCCCAACCCATCCCCACCATGCCCACTGACTACATCCCCCCATGCCATAGTGCCCCAGCATCTGGGTATGCCCTCAGGGCAGCCCCTCTCTGGTTCAGCAAAAGGGTTCGAGGGGCTTTTGATCACTGTGTGTAAGAGCTTGGATTGGGAGAAAAATCCAATGGGTGCTGATGGGACCACAGCAGCTGGAGCCAAACCACGCAGATTGAGAACGAATTGCCTCTCGGCAAAATTGATTGCCCTCATGGAAGAGGTGCCATGGGAGATGGTAGATCTGCATTTTGTGATGTCTTCTGCTCCAGACAGTGCCCTTCTTAATGGCATGCTTTGGCCAAATACAGCTTATCATGGGGGATAATAAAGAGGAACTGGATAACATTTCTTTGTTGAAGAGCCTTTGGCAAAGTGAGTCAGTTTTCAGAGGGAAGCATCACTCGGTAAGGGGGATTCTCTGAAGCATGGTCTGTCCTTTTCAGAGAAAGAAAAACCTTTAAGAATCCCATCTGGTCCCTCCTGCTGTGCCAGCCAGCCCCAGTCGCGCTCGAGGGACGGCTTTGTCTCCCTCCAGCTGTGTCAGGATATTTGTCGTCACCGTGGAGCAGTTCTCAGGAACCGCCCGGTGCTTTAATCCTTCCCCATCATCCCTCCAAGTCCATTTCTCCTCCTCTTCCCAAGAGCTGAGCAAGTGTGAGAGTCACCCTACATGCCAGCAAAGCCCTTGGGAGAGCTCAGTACCAGGAGGGATGCACTCGGCTGGAGTTTGGGAGAAGGGGTCAGAAGAGGCCAAGGACAACCATGGGGTCCTACAGGTGCAGTCCCAGCACCCAACCCTCGCTCTGCAAAGACTCCACCAGTTGAGGAAAAAAGGAAAAAATGAGATGAGTGGTTTTTTTTTTTTCCTATTTTTCCTGTCTTAGAGCTGCACAGCGTAACACCCACTTGCTCAGCAGACTGCACTGTAAGGTTTTCATCCACCCAAAGGCTCCGTGCAGACACCTTTGCCATAACTTTGTGCTTATGAAATTGTCCCAACCTCTGCAGCTCAGTTCTCCTCCGAACAATGCATTCTCTGTGAGGCCCTGAATAGAAAACATCAGCCCATAGTGATGGAGCTCCAGTTAGTGCCCAGCCCTGGGAGTGGGATAAAAGTGCTTTTCAATGCGCACTTGGGAAAAAAAAATGTCTTTTAATGCTCACACAGTACTCCTTTTAAAACGCTAACACCACTTGCAGCTATTGATAAGGTATTGCACTAATCTTAGAAAGAGGTTCCCATGACCTTTCAGTATCTGCAGCACTGCAACTTTTCATAAAATTATTTTTGCAGGGAAAACAACATAAAATAAGCCAAAGGATTGACAGCAGACAAATGGCCACTTGTTAGGAAGCCAAAATAGAAGAGGAGAATTTGGTACTGGAGGAACCTGGTACTGAAGGCAGCAGAGTGGCAGCAGAAAGAAACTGGGAAGGAGTGGGAGATCACTGGGGCCCTGAATTGGAAAATGAAATGCAAATGGGTGTTGTGGTGCAGGGAGAGCTGAGCTCTCAGAATGTGTCATCTCACACCACGCTTTGTGATGCTGCAAACCAGCTGGCTGCAAAAGTCATTTCTAGTGGGAAGCACACAATTCCAGAACCAGACCTTTTCCATGCGTAAAGGATGGGAGATGTGCTGCAGCAATTTTATGGCGTGGAAGGAAAATTGGAATGAAGGCCCTGAGGGTCTCTCTTCGGCTGAAATTGGAACCTGGTGCTCTGCTGGAGCCTCTGTGAGCGCTCCACGTGTACAGAAGTTCCCCCAGCACAGCTACGGTGCTCCCAGGGGGTTGCAGTGATACCCTCGTTCTTTTGCATGTATTTTGACATTCTTTAAACTGCAAAAAAAGCAAGCTGCTTTTACGCAAATATGCATGCAAATGTATGCAAAGAAAAATGAACCAGACTCCTTCGTTCCCATCAGACCACCGAGATGGCAACAGGAGCTTCCTGCAGGCTGCCCTTTTAAGGTTTTTTTTTTTACTGTGGCCGTTACGAGACAGAACCTGCAGTTTTGACTCAAGTACAACACTGTTCCTGCTGCCAGTGAGCAGTTTTTTCCCAGTAAAGGCAATCATTACTTTTACTAAGAACAGCTGTTGTCCTGGACTCGGCTCAGCACTCTCCTCCCTAACACAGCAGTGCAAACCTGTATCTTGGAAATACCAGCCCAAGCTCAGACCTGCATAGAATCATAGTGCCATAGAATCACTAAGGCTGGAAAAGACCTCCAGGATCTTCAGGTCCACCCCAACCCATCCCCACCATGCCCGCTGACCGTGTCCCCAAGTGCCACATCTCCACCACTGAACAGCTCCAGGGATGGGGACTCCCCCACCTCTCTGTTCCCTGTCCCTGTGCCTCACCACTCTTTGGAGAAGAAATTGCTCCTAAAACCCAATCTGGATCTCCCCCTGTGCAACGTGAGGCCGTCACTTCTCATCATGGTGCCCTTCATGGTGTCCATCATGGAGAGGATGGCCAGACACCAGCATGGGACCAAATATCTCCAGGTCTCCTCCGTGTCCCCACCAGCATCAGTGGGATTTGGGCTCCTAAACCCCTTGATACTTCTGTGAGGCTCAGAAAAAGAGAAAAATGATCTTTTCCTGCAGCTCAGTGCGCTGAGGATTTGCAAGGCCAGACGTTCCAGCTTCCTACATTCAGCCTCAAGGCTGCTTTGTCTAATGGGACTTATTCGTAATTACTCAAGCTGTTAATTTTACTCTTATGTAAATGGTGCTGGGAGGCAAAGCATGAAGGCAGCTCTGCACATACAGGATAATGGATGGCAGGAGGAAAGAATGAAGCTTGCACAGCACAAGAATGGCTCTGGATGCTGAGCAGATCCCAGCAAGCAGCAAAACTTTTGGGAATTCCCTAGAAATTCAGGTGGTGTAAACACTCTCCTCTTCAAATGATAGGAGGAATACATGGTGCTCAGCACACAGCCACCAAGAGCTCACTTGCTGTTGGATGCAAAGTCAACGCGAGCAGATGCACGTGGTAATTACCAGGAAGATATCCCAGGCACTTCTATTTCAGTGCTGGTATTTGCCCACATAACCAGCACTTATTTTCCATCCTAAACCTCATTACTCTCTATTAAAGGGAGTCTACACTCAGTGCCTTAGTTCTTTGGCTGCTGCACCATCTATTTTGCAAGCCATGGAGATGTCGGGGGAGAAGAAGATTGGATTTCCACAGAACACCGACATCATTGCTCATCACAGAGTGCTGAGAATTACTGAAAAGCAAAATGCAAAAAAAGAAAAGCAAAATTTCAAAGAAGAGTGACAGAAGTTCCACAAACTCCACGGGTTAATAGACTTCAGCACTAATTTGCTCGACTATGAGCCGTCACTTGGGAACCACAGACGTGGTTTTCACATCCCTGTTAATTTTTAACATAATGGATCCGAGCCCTCTGGCCACAGCATTTCCTATTTTTATTATTTCCTGGGCCTCTTGCTTTTGTTTTTTTTCCATGGAGGCTGTGTGTGCAGGAACACCTGTTGGCAGTGTGCTGACTTCGCCTGGTTTCCTTACATAGGGCCCCAGTGAGGTGCCATGGACTTCTGCAGCCCCACAGGAAACAGACCCATGGGTGGCTTGGAAAGTTAGCTCTAGGAATGCTTCAGAGAGGAACAGAGAGAAATATTTTACTCATTCTAAGCATCTCATTACCCATTTCACCATGACAACTGTCATATAGAGCTCATACATAAAAATAAAAAGGAAAAAGAGCAGTTAACTCAGCTAGAGAAGGATATTCTCAAGAAACAAAGAATTTTACCAGTGCATCATTGGCTGAACAGGAAGAAAGCAGCCAACGGCCACTGAATTTGTAAGTAAGATGCAAAAGTTCACAGTGGGCAGGAAGAGGAAAGGACTTCCCCTCTCCCAAGCCCACGGCCACCTCCCTGCTTGGTCACAGAGGACAAGGCAAAGACACATCTAGGGGCACTGAGCTGGGGCTCACTGACTGGAAGGGTCACAGATTCTGCTCTTGGTCTTTTGCCTCTTCCAGAAGAGAGGAAACAAATATTCAAAATCTGTCTTAGTTAATGAAAACAAGAGAGGGTGGTATTAATTTCTAAGAGTTAATGGGAATAGAGAATGATTTCAGCTGCTTCTTTGGAGGAGATAGAGCAGCAAGTGCCAGCCAACGTGCTGCGGCAGCTAATGGACGATCTCTGTAATTAATCTTCAGAAGACTTTTTTTTTGTTTATCTTCTTTTATCTTTGCTCCTTTATTCCAAATCTCCGCTTTAGCCTGATGCTCTCTCATCTGCCTGCCTTGTCTTGCAGTGCGGCTGGGTGAGCACCAGAGAGACACAACAAGGTGTTCTCCTTGGCTGTGGTGATTCTTCCAAATGGGATAAGGGGACACAGTGACCCTGCTTTGCCTTCCCAAAGCACTGCTCTGATAGGAAAGGAGCCACAGAATGGTTTGTGCTGGAAGGGACCATAAAGACCCCCCAGTTTCAACCCCCTACAGACCAGGTTTGGGTCAGACACCAACTGGGCCATGAGCTGGTGATGGTCAAAGGCAGGGGGAAATATGTCACTGGTGACCAAACTCTCAGGAAGGTTCTCTGACCTGGAATAATATAGCTGGACCCGTGCATGAACCAACAGACTCTGAAAGATGTGCAATGATCACCTGATACCTGCACAGGGCTCAGCAGGAAGAACACTATTGCTCATCTCTACCTGGACGTTCTCCATCACCATCTGTCTCAACACAGACCATCCAACACATGTACAAGTTCTTCCAGCCTCACCAAGCCAAGTTGGGCAACTGGCTGAGTAAAGCCCTAACTTATCATATGGTCAAAAAGCCCCACATTCTTTGCAGTTTTACATATAACTTTGTGAAGCAGCATGCCATTTCCCAACGTGTCTGTTCCTTATTTACTGTCCAGAGACATCCCTTGGATTTCAATTGCTCTACATCTCAGGGCAGCAACTTTTCCCTCATCATTTCTGGGCTCAAGGGCACAAAATGTCACTGAGAAAACTGAGATGTCAGAAGTTCCTTTTGAAATCACTCCATATTTTGCAGAGCTCCCCCTGCAATAGCTGTTGTCAGATAACTTCATCACTTGCTATCTCAACTTCCAGCAGTCCCTACGACAAATTGTGTTGCAGCTACATGAATCGGTCAGTTGTAAGAGAATTACTAATTGGGTAAACAGTGCGATATTATGTACTCAATATTCTCTGGAAGTCTAACTATAGCTAAGTAACAGTCTGGGGGACTTTCAAAACCAGTAAAGTGTACTGAGAAACAGAACGCTTTCATTTTTCTTCAACAAAGAAGGTACAAAATTACTGAATTGGTGTTTTGCATGGGGCTGCAGTCTGCCCCTCCCAGAGGAGACACAACTTTCAGTTCCACATGGAAACCGCATGCACATGTTATAGCTTTATATACTGAAAAGCATCAGAACCATTGTGTTCCTTTCCAAGCTAGAAATGTGCCCCAACAAACTCCACAACCATTTACCAGGCATCAAAGAGCAGAAAAGACATCTCAGTTTCCATTGCATGTCTTCTTTGTGCCATTTAAACTAAAAGCAGAGCAAAGTGGTGAGTTTGTGCTCCAGCTGAGCCTTGCACACCTGGAGCAGAACGGTACATTTTGTGATGGGATATGGAATGAAATCAGAGCATCCTCACTCTTCCATAGCTCCATCAAACACCTCTACTGTGCTGGAGAGGCCAAGGGAGAGCTTCTCCTACAGCTGCATTTGGGACCACCTTCAATACAAATTGCAACTGGATTACTGCAGTGGCCAGAGAAGTGACACTGGGTTGAAGCAAAGATCATGATGAACTCAAGACCTGGGGTTTCCTACAGTTGCTGATTTGGAACCTCATGTCCAAATTCACCCGAATACACAAGCTCTTGCTGTTCAGAATTAAGATCTGGTTTATTCCCATTGGAAGGCTGGTCTTGTCTGGAAGCCCTCCTGGCTTCCGGTGTAGTCTGGTTCTGCAACTAACCCTCACACAGAGCTTCAGGCTCATGAGCTGGACTCATTTTCCAATAGAGAAATGACAGGGAGTCTGCAGAGCTGGCTTCTGCCCCTGCCTAAGCTTTCTCCGCTCTCTAGGCATCTGCGTTGAAGAGATTTTTGCTTCCAGAGCCCAGAGTGATTTCTGTAAAATCCCCCTACGACCAGTGTTCTCCACTCATGACCTCATGCAACGGGCTCCAGAACCTCCAGGCCCTGCTGCAGAAATTACATTATTTCCAACTGTATTTCTGTGTATGTTGTATTTTTTCATAGAGAAAAAAGAAGGAACTATTGGGAAACAACATTTTCTGCTTCTCTTTTGAAGTCTACGGTGCAAGGTTTATTTCCCTAGGAAACAGCTGCCCCCAAAACCAGCATTAATAAACCAGGCCTCCTCAGAGGTTTCTAGTGTTGTACTGATGTGAGCTTGCACTGGGGGTTTCCTTGAAAAGCGGCCGCTGATGGCAGCCAGCTAAATTCCCCATTTATCATTTCAAGGAAACGAGAAGTGCCTCAGCCCATGCTGAAAGCCTCCTCTGTCCGTGCATTGCAGGCACATATCCTCTGAGTTAACTCTGCAAAAATCCCCCCCAGGAGTGAGTGCTCTGAAACGTTCTCAGAAGATGAAGCCCTGGGAATTTCACTGTCGCAAGAAATTTCTCTCTGCCAGAAGAAGTGTAAATTTGATGAAAACAAATACAGCTTTCCAGAATTTAATTTGATAAAGCCTGCTGGGCCGGGTTTTCTTTGTGCTGTGATAAGCTTCCCCACAGCCACTGTTGCTTCTTGAATCAAAGAATCGTAGAATCACTAAGATTGCAGAAGACTTCCAAGATCCCCAAGCCCAGCATCAACCCAGCCCACCGTGCCCACTGACCACATCCCCAAGTGCTACATCTCCACGGTTCCTGAAAACCTACAGGGCTGGGGACTCCCCCACTCCCTGTGCAGCCTGTGCCACTGCATCACCACTCTTTCAGAGAAGAAATTGTTCCTAATAACCCACCTGAAGTTCCCCAACACAACTTAAGGCCATCCCTTCTTATCCTATCACTAGTTACCTGCTGAAGATGAGCAGTGTACATCTTTGGATTCATTTTGTCCGGGAGTTGTTTGTCCATAGGCAGTGGGATGAGGCTTTCATCCTCTGCCAGAGAAGGATGCAACCTGCACAGCTGGGAAGCAATTACATCTCCCTGCAGAGCAGATCGAGAAAATGAAGGTAACTTGACTCATACTTGTGCATGTGTGCGCGGGCCAGGTGTCCTATGACATTCTCCCGTGCCTCTCAGCCTACAACAGTGAATTCAAGTCATAGAATCACAGAATCATTTAAGGCTGGAAAAATGAGCTCAAATCAGAGAATCACAGAATCATGAAGGTTGGAAAAGCTCTGCAATATCCCCAAGCCCCACTCCAATCTACCCCCACCATGCCCACTGACCATGTGCCCCTGTGCCACATCTCCATGGTTCTGGAGCACCTCCAGGGATGGTGAGCCCATCATCTCCCTGTGCAGCTGTGCCAGCACCAACCACTGTTTCAGAGAATAAACTTTTCCTAACATCCAACCAGAAACCCATATGGAATCAGGGGATAAACAGCTGCGTTAGGCAAAATCAATGAATATTTGAGGGTCATAGGCTATGAAAGAGAAAAATCACAACTCTACTTGCAGCTCTGTGGGCATCTCCTATCTTCTGGGTGTCTGCGTTAGGTCTATTTGAAGATCCAACCAGAAGCTGTTGGTCAGATCTGTGCTGCAACCCACCAAGCACACAGGGGAATAGAGCCAAGCCTTGTTTTTCCACTGACAAGGCTTTGAGCAGATTCTGCTGGGAAATGTTCCCAAGCAGGCATTTTTCCCAAGACACATCTTCCAGGGAGGCATCTCCCACCCCATCACCGTGTGGGTCCTTCTATTTATCTAGGGATAAACTAGGGCTCTCCACACCGTCAGATTAGGATGTGCCATGCACAGCAGGAGGGACAAGATTAATACAAAGCAGAAATACTCCCCAGGTCTGGCAACCTCGCAGCCGATAATGAGAAACATTTCCTCTAACAGAAGTCTCCCAAAAACAGAAACACAAGGAATGGCTTAACATGAAAAATCATGACAAATCATACCAAGCCAAGATAAAAACGATATAAGTCAGATTTCTCTTTGGTTAATTGGTCCCTGAGGCCACCAGCAGACAAGAAGCATTTAGCCAGGGGGTCACGCAGAGGTGGGCAATGCTCCAGCAAAACTCCAACCAAGCTGTTGGGGGCTAACGTGGTCCCTGTCCTGGGGACAGGACGTGGGGATGGGACAGCAGGAACCCCGTGCACAGAGCTAAGGGCAAATCCTCCTGCAAGCACTGCAGCTCTGGTCTGTAGCACCTGGGAATGTCATGCTAGCAGTGCAGAGCTCGCGGAGCACTCACAGCCCTGTATGCCACCCAGGGCAGCGGGTTTGGTCTCCAGCATGGTTGAGTCATTTTTTTCCCCACCTTTTCTTTACTACTCCCCCCACCTCGGTAGGCACTGCTCCATCTTCCATTTGCACACGAGCTGAAGCAGCACAGCACCATAGGCGCTGTAGTAATAACGCTCTTTTATGTGGGTTTAATCATTTCCCAGCATCTGCCAGCCCGCAAACTTAGAAGTCTTCAGGAATGTGACTCACTCCGAGAGCAGCGCTCATTGGTCGCTCAGCTCTCCTGATTTCGCCCCGTAGAAGTCCCGCTCCCATTGGAAGAGAGGGCTGAGGTGCTCCCTCCGCAGTAATTGCAGGTCGCCGACCCGCAGTAACCCCACACCGGTGTCACCCGATCTCATGCCCCGTACTCCGAAATGCCCATTCATCCTACAGCAGCCCTGCAACAAACGCCGAACCCCGCCTGGAAAATTGCAGAAATTCCCCTCATTACGATGCACTTCCTATTTTATGGCCTATATATTTTATAGGGTAAGACTATCTGCAAGGCTGTGGGGGAAAAAAAAAAGCAATTCTCTTCAAATGTATTAAGTGTCCAGATTGGCCACGGTGTGCTTAAAGGAAAGGGTTTTGATGAAAAGGCTCAATCTGTTCTGAATTAGCACAGGGTCCTGCTCAGGAGATTTGTCTGAGCTGGAGAGGAGCGCCGGAGATGAGTGCAGCGCAGATAGGGATGAATGAGTTTAGGAACACTTCTGGAGTCAGACATTGGCTTTGCAAGAGATTCATAAAGCTGAAAGCTGAGACGTGTGGGTGCTGTGTGGCTCAGCACCGCTCAGGCCAATGTCAGATCTGCACCTGTAAGCCATGGGGTGGATGAGAGGCTCGTGGAAGAGATGACACTGTGATTTGTGCTTTCAGTTATACGCCCCTCCTCTCACAGGAAAGCAGAAAGGAGAGCATTCCCCAGTTACAAGGAACCAGGAAACATCGAACTCGACAACAGTGTCAAATTCCAGCCCAGGGCAGGAGTGATGGGCTCAGCTGCTGCAGTGCAAACTGCATTTTGGAGAAGGAGAGCACCGTGTGCGTGCAGCACAGAGCAATTCACGTTAAATAATAACAGCCTGAAAGCTTCTTATGGCCTCCACACACACCCCTTCACCCTCCCTCCATCCATGGAGACAGGTGGTGCAGCATTTGGGAGTGAGGCTGCATGCAAGAAGGATGTTTGCCTTTTAGAAAATAAATTAGCCAATGATTTTGCTAGTTGAAGCTTGACAGTCTCAATTACAGGGAGAAGAGGCGCATCGATTTCATTTCCTTCCCAAGCACCTGTTTCTCAAGCTCACCATGTCCATGAGCCCAGAGGGGTGCTTCCTTTGCATGTTCATTCATCCACAGGCACCCAAAGCCCAGGACCAGGGCTCCTGTTCTGGTCACCTCTCAGGTCATCATTTCAGCCCAACATGAATCAGCCAAAGAATTCTGGACTAATTCATTTCAGTAACACATTTACACCAAGGGCCTTGTTAGAAAGCTCAGACCGAAGCAGGCGTGAGAAGTCAATGCATTCATAAACCACTTTTCCAAAGGATAATAAAAGCCAGCATCGCCGCAGCCTGCCCTCCCCAAGTTGAGGGTTGGCTCACACATTAAAGGAAACTTCTTGGATGTCTGTGTGGAACAAGGCCACTCACTGACAGCCCGCCATGAAGCTATGGACACAATGATTTTATCTCCCAATTACCTGTCCCCAGGGGTTTGCTAAATGAGGCCACCGGAAGATATCAGGCAACCCTCCCTCTTTCATGGACAATTCTCTCCCCAGTTTATTCCAGGAATACACTACTTAAGCAGACTAAAATCTTACTTAAAGGCACAACCTTGGGTTCACATGCTTTTCAAAGGCCTTCAGTATCCTGGCGTATTGTGCAGGTTAACTTGATGATCTTGGGGGTCTCTTCCAACCTCAGTGATTCTGAGAGTGGGCATGGTGGAGATGAACTGATGGACTTCATGACCTTAGAGCTCTTCTCCAACCTTAGTGATTCTATGACTCTGTGAGTGGGTATGCTGGGGATGGGTTGACGGTCGGACTTGATCTCAGAGGTCTTGTCCAACCTTAGTGACTCTATGATTCTGCTTTTTTCCCAGACATCTCTACTGAGTTGATTTCTTCCCTTTTCTGCAAACAGCACTAGAAAGAAACTGGTACTAGAGGAGCAGGAAGTCCCAAGATGGATGGATGGATGGATGGAGAATGAAAGGCTGTCTCTTCTCCAGCTATTTGCTTCGGGCACAATAGTCCATTCACAATAAACTCTGTAACACATGGAAAAGGTCACTCACATCATTGTTTTTTCCATTCTGCATTTGCACAACGCATTCAGCTTCCCAGTGAGCTGTGACGACGTCACTATTTGCAAACTACAATCCAATATTGACATCTTTTGCAAACATCCATTTCACTCCCCAAATGGCATTAAAAAATCATTACATTATTGGAGAGTTCAGTGGAGCTCATAGCACGCACATGGATGTTTTCCCAACTTACTCACAAGCTGGAGAAAATTCTTAATTACTCCATAGTAGCAGACATCATCTGTTAACAGAATAAAAATAACTGGTCCTAAATAGAAACAAACATACTTATTTGAACATCGTGACATTAAGGTCAGTCCCTATCCTGTCCGGCTCTTTGTCATCCAACCTTGCAGAAGACAAACGTGCCTACAAATTGCTGTGATTGCAGTCATCGACGTGCGGTCAGCAGTTGGGCAATGCCGGGAGGCACTGCTGCAAGGCATCCAGAGCACATTTCAAGGCCTTGAACCCAGCCAGCATCCCCCATCGCCATCATCCTGACCAGGAGATGCGACAGGGCAGCTCCTGAGCCTTGAAGTCCAAGTGCTTGCTTAGGAGCTGATACAAAAGGAAGTGAGGTGCAGAGCTAGCATGCACAGCTGACTTTCCTAGAAGCCTTCTCCAGGAATTTTGTTGTCAGCTCATCGTTATTCACGGATGTTCGCAGAAGCCAGATAGCAGCAATCACTGTGGGGCAGGAAAGCACAGTCTGGATTCCATTCTGACCGCAGCGGCTGCATCACCACCAGGTACAGCTGTCTGCCTGCTGCCACCCTCAGCCCAGTTAACTGCAGAGAGATCATTGTGGAGAGAGGTGCTACAATGGAAGCAGTGGTTTTATTTCATAAAAAGCAAATATTTTGGGAAAGCTTCCAAGGCAGCTAGAAGCACTAAGCTGGACATGCCAAGACATGATGTGCGCTGGACACTGCTCTCCACCACAGCCTGCCAGCTGCATTCTCCAGCCAGCTGCTTTATGAGATGATGAGTTTTTCCATGCACCGAGACTGAACGTGGAAGCAGTGATCGAAAGAGGTGTGAGACACACAGATGGTTTCTTTGTCAGGACAGCAGCCATTACACAAACCCAGCACACGGAGGCCCAGGGCCGTCTCAGCTCTCTCCATTGACTCAGACCAACTGTCCTTTCTCCTAGGAAAACTTGAACAAAGGTCGATGGGATTCATGATGGAAGAGTCAAACCCACCCCAGAACTTGAGCACAACTGCAAGTAAAGGCAGAAAGAACGAAAAAATCCCCCTATGGGGTTCTGCTTCAGGCTTAGGCGCTCTTCTTCTGGCCTTCAGTCACAGCTCAGCAGAACTGGGGGGGGAGCTCACCTCCACCACAGGTTAGATATGTTGGACAGCCCTTATCGCTCCCATCATGTGCACCTTCATTAGGAGATCCATATATTTATTTGCTCTACAGATGTTGTTGACTCCTGTCCCCCTCGTAGAGCCACCACTTGCTCTGAGAGGTTTTAGATTGTTGTTTTCTGGTCATTATGCTCACAATAAAACCTGAGAAAGTCCATAATACCAAAGGGAAAAATCCCACCCAATGCAGGTTCAGTTCTGGGAGAGGCAAGAGTGACAATGGGGTTAGTTTGGAGGTGCTCAGGGATCAACTCGGTCTCACGGAGCACTTCCTGGGGACCTGGTCTGGAGGTAGAGCAGTGTCATGGCCTGGCTTTGAGGCATCTCCATAGGCACTCCAGCAAGGCCTGTGGGTGATCTGCCTGGAGTGAGGATGAATAGACTTCGAAGAGTCTTCAGGGCCCAGAAGCCAGCATCAGGCAGCTGCTGGTGGGGGTTGAAACTTCTAGAATTAGAATCACAGAATCATTATGATTGGAAAAGACCATCAAGTCCACCCATGGCCCATCCCACCATGCTCAGTAACCACGTCCCCAGGTGCCACATCTCCATGGTTCTTGAACACCTCCAGGGATGGTGACTCCACCATGTCCCTGGGCAGCCTGGGCCACTGCATCACTGCTCTTTGGAGAAGAATCATAGAGTCATGGAATGGTTTGGTTTGGAAGGGACCTTTAAGACCATCTAGTTCCAACCCCCTGCTGTAGGCAGGGACACCTCCCACTAGGCCAGGTTGCTCAAGAAATTGTTCCTAATATCCAACCTGAATATCATATGTGAGATCCAGGCATCATTGCAATGCAATTAGAACAATTTCCCTTAGTTTTCTGGCTTCATTCTCTTAGCTAAGGGCATTTTGTGCATATTTGTAGAGGGTGGAGTGTCCCTGCAAGAAGTCCTGCTCTTGCCACCTCTGTTCCAGGCCAGCTCGAACAGCCTCCTAACACCATATCTCTTTCAGAAATGCAAAAAAAAAAAAGGGCGTGGGAAGCATGGAGGGTCCAACACACCGATCTACACCCTCAGAAAAACCCTGTCGTGCTCACTCCTTCTCCCTCGCCTCTGCTCCTTTGTAGTCATGACCTCTCCTTGGTGAGGCCAATCTTCTCCTTGATGGTATTTCAGGGCGCTGCATGAGGAATTAGCCAGGACACAGGACTCTTTGTTCAAACACTTATTTTAACGTATGTAAATGGGGCAGGTTACTTCTCAGACCCTTACACCCATCAGCAGGTACAGACCTTTATAAGCGGCAGCTGTCAGAACAGAGCCAAGCACACATTTGTGCATAACACAAGATGCATTCCAACATCACAGCCTGCCCAGCAGATATTTTGCAGGGCAACAGCTTAATTTATGTCCCCCAAGAGGCATCACATTTTTCTGCAGGATTTATCTCATGCTTGGGTCAACTCTTTCAATAAAGACAAAAATCAGGGTTTAATGGAGGGACGTGTAAATCTTTTACACACGTGGTCTGAGACAGAGCACAGCCATTCGTGCCATGGTGGCTTAGTGCCTGTCCCACAGCAGAAGGCATCAGTAGAGCCACCAGAGGGAAAAGCAGGGTGGGATTTTGTTCTGCACATCCCCTGTTGCATTGAACACAGCCACTTTTTGCTGTTAGTAGCAAATTCTAGTACTGAAAGGCAGCAAAGAAGAAAGCAAAGGAAAGAAAGAAGAGCAGACAGAGGGGGAGGAGGATCAGAGGCCAAAGGGCATGCAGAGCCTCGTACAAAGCACTGCTCTTGTTTTTTGATCTCGTTCTTCATCAAGAAGATCCTTCCCACTTTGTACAGTCACAAGCCACGTTATGATTTGCTTTTCTGACAGGAAGAAACACAACACCAGAAATCTGCAGAGGAACTCTCACATACAAATCTGAATAAGGGTCACGTTTTCAAAGAGGACCCAAAAGATCTGGGGGCTGCCTGCAGCTTTCCAGTACGCTTTGTGTGAATGTAGATGAGCAGTTCCAGGCTCCTCTCTCCTCCATCACATCTTGGCCTCCCCGTTCTTATCACAGTGCATATTTCTTCCTCCCAGAAAAGGTGCTTGCAAAGTTTGTAACCAGAAGAGCTGCCCTTATCGCACGCCCATCTGACACCTTCATGGTCCCATTCTCAGATGTGGTTCTCTTCTCAGATGGGGTTTTAGCAGAGTTTAGGTTCTGAGCAAACTGCACAAAGAACGACCTCAAAGAACTAATTTTTCTACAAGGTTTCTGAACATTTGTGCTGGGGAGAAAAGAGAGAGAAAGATTCTCTGTTTGTATATCCACTCAGATGAATCTGTGAGTCCTGCTAAATATTGGAGAGATGCAAACCAAAGTGCTCTGACCACCAGAAAGCCTTCAATCAGAGCTCATACTTCCTTAAGCACCAAACTCAATCCACTTCAAGACACAGAACCATAAGAAATCAGGTTTCCCAGCTGCAGTGTTGAAAGGAATGGTTCATCATCTCTTTTGGGCAAGGTCCAGGAAATACCAGGGAGGTGGGAGGTGTCTCTGCCTATAACAGGGGCTTGGAACTAGATGATCCTAAAGGTCCTTTCCAACCCAAACCATTCCATGACTCTATGAAATTAAAAGCAAACAAATCCAAAACGGGCAGATGTTAACCAGGAAAATACCCACAGCAAATTACTAAACTCATCTGGCAACCTCAGCATTAGGCTTATAGGACAGAAACTGAGGTTCTAATGGGAGGTCTCCAGTCCAAGCCCCTGCATGAAGCCAGGTCACACCAGGCTGCTCAGGACTTTATCAGTTGAGTCCCAAATGTCTCAAGGATGGAGGCTGTGCAGCCTCCCCAAGTACTCAGTTCTTTGTCTCATCTATTAGCTGCAATGCTTTTGGATGGCAATGTATAGGTCAATGGCAAATGAATGAAAGAAATATCACATTCAGGGTGCCGACTGATCTCTCCTTGGGGTTCCCCATCAACTGGCACAGGCTGCCCAGAGAGGTGGTGGTGGTGCCCCATCCCTGCAGATGCCCAAAGTCAGGCTGGATGGGCTCTGAGCACCTGGTGGAGCTGAGGATGTCCTTATTTATTACAGACAGTGGGACCAGATTGCCTCTAAGTGTCCTTCACAACTCAAATGATTCTATGATCAACACTTATTAACAGCAGAAGGAATAATAGTTTTGGTGGAGTCCAGAGCATATCCCACTTAAAAAACAACAACAAAAAAAACCAACAAAAAGAACCACATTTCTACGAAGTAGTTCTCAAGGGGAAGTGCAGAGCACAGCCTTTTTTCCTGCAGCTGCATGAAATAATTCCACACAGTGACCTCAGTCCCTACATTTGCACCAGGAAATCACCCCGCAATGGCAAAGCACCATTGGTATTTTCAGCCTCCCAAGAGGAGGGCTCCTGACACTGCTCCATCACAATAGCAGTGCTCTGGAGATGCTCATTGCCATATGTGGGAATCTGGCCTCCAGGAAGCACACTGCACCAGCAGGTTCAGCTGGTGCAAGAGAAGAGAGGTGCAAGTCCTAGCCCATGCTGAGGCTTACTGCACATTCTGTGCCATCCTGCAAGGTGTTTAAGTCCTAGAAAGGCTTTGGCAAGATCAAACACACCTCAGAGTGGTTACTAAAGCCAGAAGAAAATATTACAACCATAAATGCAGCTCCATGATCTCAGAGCCTATCAGAAACAGGGGCTGGTCTCAGGGAGCCAAGAGGCTCTGCCAGTTGCAATATTTTTACATACTATTTCTTTCATTACATACATATTTGCATACATATTTTCTGCATGAACAGAGCCTGCTTCCAGGAACTTGCTGTACTCTTCGTGTGGAATTAAGAGACAGCAAGAATGGAGGAGGGCAGGTCCTGATGTAGCGGGCATGGTGGGGATGGGTTGTGGTCGGACTTGATGGTCTTAGAGAGGTCTCTGCCAACTGGAATGAATCTACTTAGGGACACAGTTTAGCAGGCATAGTGGGGATGGGTTGCGGTGGGACTTAATGGTCTTAGAGAGGTCTTTGCCAACCTGAATGATTCTGTGATTCTATTTAGGAACATGGTTACTGGGCATAGAGGGGATTGGGTTGACAGTTGGATTCAGTGATCTTAGAGGTCTTCCCCAACTTCAATGATTCTATGAAACCAAAGACAGCCACATCGTTACTGCAGCCCTGCTCTTGTCTGCCTCAAAGAACTTTCTGAGCCCAATGTCAAGATTCAGCTTTGAGCGACACTGAAGCAGCCTACGTGCCAAAACTTGGATCTGATTAGGAAAATGAAAGTGTCTCGGTACAAGCAGCAACTTCTTCCTTCAGACATACGATTGCAATGTGCAACTGCATGGTTGGGAGAAGTGGGGATAATTTTCATTCCTGTGTTATTCATGGCCTTGTTTCATGCCTCAAAGGCAGCAATGAAGACTGATACGTGGGATTATTCCCGTTAATGAGTGAATGGGAAAGAGCCCAGAATGACTTTTGCTTTCCAGAAGGAGCTCTGGGGATTGGCACTCACAAAACCTATCTATTTATCTGCTATTTGAATTTGCTTTAGTTGAGTAGTCTTGCTCAGGCTCAGCTTCATCTTACCTGAGAGTTTCTTAGGATTAGAGCGCACACATTCCCATGAGACCCAATGCCATGCAACTTTCTGTTACTCTAAAGCGCTCTCATCCTTTCCTCACACAGAAATGCTGCTCTGGTGACACAAATCTAAGCACAAGGCATCCAGGACCGCCTCGCCATCACAGCATGACAGAATGGCTCGGGTTGCAAGGATCTCAAAGATCATCCAACACAAAAACACCAATACCACTTCTTCTCTTTTCTTCTAGCAATTTCCAAGACATCTTCCTTCCTTCCTCTTTATTCATCAGTACTTCTTTCACCAATTACTCATACTCAGGAGTTCCACATGTCTACTCGCAACTAAAAATCAAATTCCTCAGTACTCTCATTGACCTCATCACTCTCACCTCACCAGCACCACCCAACGCCCCACAGCTTTCTTCTCCCTTTGCCATCAGCACCGAGCTCTGCTCCACACCTCCTGGTCCAAGAACAGTGCTCAAAAGATCCATTCTTTTTGTGATTTCAGGATTTCTTCAAGATCTCACCTAACTACCAATAGTTTGCGAAATTCAGTTCTTTCCATGAGGAAACAGCACACGTTAAGAAGGCAGGACCCACGCTCAAGAAGTGACTGGAGGTCACATATCTGCAAGTGCGCGGCTGTATTTCAAATAACACGTTGCAATATTAAATGTGTAATTTATTGGAGTCGCTAAGTGCTTTAAAAAAAATAATAATCTAGTTATTTATTTAGGAACCCAAAAGGTTTTTCTGGCAGAAGGAGGCAGTCTGTTCTGGAATCTTCGTCCCCAGTTTGGAACCTGCTTGTCCTAACAAAATACCTTTCACTTCCATGAAGATATTAAAAATTATTTCTGTAACAAAGCAGTGGATGCGATTTCATATGCTTAACACAAAAACTGTTTAGAGACGATGGTAGAGCTGGGTATTTTTTCTCCCAGTAATCCCTTCCTGAAAGCCCGGAGGCAGAAAGGTCTTTCTTTTCTCTTAATTTATTGAAACAAAGAGGCTTCGTGCATCATTTGGCAGCTCAGCGCAAGCATTTTGTACTCAAATTTCCAGAAACATCGCGTGGTATTTACACTGCCAGTTGCAACACTTCTCTGTGTAAAAGCTCCCCTAGGTTTCACCAATCATTGCCTTTTTTTGAATAAACAGTGATGGCAAGAAGACTGCTGGACAGAAAGAAATCACAGCTGCTCTCAGAGATACGGATGCTGGCTTGAGCTGAGAAAGTAGCTGGAACTGGAATCGTAGTATATCCCAGGCTGGGAGGGACCTGTAAGGATCACTGAGACCAGCTCCTGGAATTCTGTGGTCAGCACCAAAATCTCAGCTTCCCAGTGACAATGCACAACATTCTTGTCTTCAAATAGACCTACAAGGTATTTCCATTGAACCATGGAATGGTTGGGTTGGAAGGGTCCTCACAGCCCCCCCAGCCCCACCCCTGCTGTGGGCTGGCTGCCCCCCTCAGCTCAAACTGCCCAGGGCCCATCCATGGCCTCGGGCACCTCCAGCGATGGGGCACCCACAGCTCTAGGCAGAATTTCCAGTGGGATGTGTTAATCATCTCTGTTTATAGATACACATATTCTATATACAGATAGATACTAGATATATAGATACATAGATATTCTATATAGATATAGAAATGTACTGCACATCGCTGGTCTTCTGCCTTGTGTTTTGGGATTTGCAGAGGAGACAGCAGAATATGGAATCGGGTCACATCAAGTCCTGGAAGATACAACTTTGCAAAAGTAAGATGCAATACCAGAAAAGTTCCCAGGAAGCTCTTTTTTTTCCCCCAACCCCCCCACTCTAGGACTTCACACTTCCAAAACCTCCCCTAGAGCAACACAAGAGCATGACAGGTGGCAGCAGCCCAGCATGGCCCATCCCACAGCCCCCAACCTGCAGTCAGCAGCTTCTGTATTCCGCAAGTGGCAGGTGCAGAGGGACCCATTTCCCCCAGCATAAACAGTGTAAAAAAATGGCCATCAATGCATGATAGTCATCTTGCCTTCTTTTCTAACACAGATTAAAGGAAGTGCCTTGTGGGGGTTTCTCTTTCCCTCTGTAGAAAGCACTCAGGTGCCAAACTTCAGCAGGGTCTGAAACTGGAGCAGGGAAATCCCATCCTCAGCGCACAACCCTAAATGCATGGGCTAAGTCAGAGTGTGCCCAGTTCCTGGAGAAGTCCCAGGGTAACTCTGGATGGGGTCTAATCCTCCCCTCCTACTGCTGCCCACGGGGTCGGGATGTGTGGATGCCTTTTGCCCTTTATCAGTGCCACTTATTCTGCACCCAGCTGTCCAGGCAAGGTGCACAGCAAGCAGAGAACAGACAGGAAAGAGCTCATTAGATTACAATAGTAAAATAATAATAATAAAACTCATGCAGACACCAGTTTTCCACACGCCCTGCCAGCTCCACACAAGCTGATTTTACATGTTTCATTGAGAAACAAAGCTCCGACGGAAAGCACTGCCCCGATGAAATGTGGGAAGGGCCATTGCTGGCTGCCGCTGAGTGCTGCCATTCATCTGACTGTGTACATGTGGGCTTGGCGGGTCTCAAGTTTCCCTCTAGCAAGACATGGGCTGACTCCTCAGCAGCCAATCTCCGATGCAGGAGGGAGGCGAGGGATGAGCACACCCAGCGCACACATCGCAAATGCGGGGCTGGGTAACGTGGCTCCGCTGGGGCCGACCTCAGCTGCACAATGCGTGGCACCGCTCCCGTCCTCCCGCACCTTCCGGGGGTGTTGTTCAGCCTCCAGACCTTCTCTGTGTGCTTCCTTATTGTTTTGCTTCCCCTTCACCCATTTTACAAGATCAGCGTTTCACGCTTCTGCACCATTCGTGTTGTAACTGCAGACAAGTGGAAGATATATTACTAGAGCAGCACTGAATGTCCCAACTCAGATGGAGCTTGGTGCAATACAACCAGCAGCATAAAGAGAAATCCTTTATGTTTTATGTTCAAAAATGCAATTTAATGAGAGCTGAAATGATACCAACAGTGACGGCTCACTGAACTGCCCGAGTGTTGCAAGGAGGCTGAGCAGGACTCCCGACCCAGACACGGAGAAGATCCAAACCAGACACCAATCCCACAGTCCAGTCTTCTGGGAGGTACAGACCACAAAAATGCCTGCTCCTGGTTGATGTGTCACTTTGATGTGTCACTGCCCGATGGGGCCAGCTGGGAGGAGCTGGCTGTGGCATGTTTTTCTTTGATGCCTAAAGCATTACGGACAACTTGGTAGAGAAACTTTGTGGTACTGGAGAGATCTAT
The DNA here is from genome assembly GCA_016647715.1 of Pavo muticus. Classification (NCBI taxonomy): domain Eukaryota; kingdom Metazoa; phylum Chordata; class Aves; order Galliformes; family Phasianidae; genus Pavo; species Pavo muticus. The sequence continues at coordinate 1,136,674 of JACDJE010000204.1, forward strand.
AAAATCCTACGAGCTTGACATGCCTTTTTCTTTGCCATATCCACATGTTTCCTTCTCTAAGATTCGGAGTTAACTATAAACATGGTCTACCGTAGCACAAATAACATGAATGCTGAAATAAGTGGCATCGTAATGGTGGTTAAATGGTGGTTAATGATGTGTCCAGGGTGAGCTATAAACTCCTCTAGAGGATTTTAAACAAATTTCCAAATGCTATTTTTCAAAGAGTAAAAATCCTTTATCACCTTAGAATCATAGAATCATTAAGGCTGGAAAAGACCCCCAGTATCCCCAACCCACCCCACCATGCCCACTGACCGTGTATCCATGTGCCACATCCCCACATTGAACACCTCCAGGGACAGTGACTCCACCACCTCCCTGGGCAGCCTGTGCCACTGCATCACCCCTCTTTCAGAGCATAAATTCTTCCTAATATCCAACTTATATATATCCAGCCTTATTTTGCACTAGGCATCTCACGGCTGTTGCTTGCAGCATTGCCTTGCAGTCCTCCAGCTTGCAGCAGTGCTGTCCCTAAAAGCACACCTATACACTCACTCCCACTTCTTGAGGTCCAGGAAAAGTAGAAATGAAGCCTGCAGAACTGCTGGTGTAACCCATACAAACTAAGCTTAGCACCAACACAAAAACATCTCTTGGTCGACAACAAACTTCTACCAATCTCAGTCTCAGCAAGCATTCAATTACCCAAAATTACCCAGATCCCAATCCCACTGAAACAAGTAGGAAGACAACTCCAGACCAAATACAAAGACACAGCTCATAGGCTTCATTTGCCAGTTGTCCCCATCCCCAATCTTTAGGTGGTGGTGGCCTCATTCAAAGGCAGTTTTCTATCTGGTCACATAGCATACCCCTTCTGCTCTCTGCCACCCCATGGCAACATCAACAAAGACTCAGGCAAAGCTCAGCCCAACACTGATCTCACATCTTTGTAGGAGAAAATGCTGGAGCCCTTTTAAGCAGGATCACCCTCACTTCCACTTCTTAAGAATAGCTCCAGTGACCATTCAAGGGGATAAAACAGATTTCACCCTTGCCACATTGCCCCACAGAGCTCTGGTCACAAAAGTATTACAGCACATCCTGACCTCCCCTTGATGCTCTGCTTGACTGAAGGCAACAGCCCCAGAGCTTTCAGTTCACCCCACAAACTGTTATGTAAAGGATCTATAGGTGGTGGCCAAGCAGAGATGGAGGAGCAGGTATAACCAGTGCTCACTGTTAGAAAGTTTGCTGCTGAGTAAGCCCAGAGATTAAGCCAAATCTGGGCCAAAATAAACAACAGGAAAATTTACTTATCTGGGAAACAGTCTGCCCAAGTCACACTGTCGAAACCTTGAGAACATTGCAGGGCTAACACCTTCTGAACAGGAACTTCTGCCTTTTGAAGGGTTGGTACTCATGGATATCAAACACAGCTGCAGAACAGAATAAAGAGCTCAGATGCAGAAGAAAGGCTGTGCTGTGTTAAATCACAACTGATTGGGTCCTGTTCGCTCTGATTGACTTCAGTGGTCACACACCAGTGAGGGCAGGCTACCCGCAGCTGTAGTGTAATTCTGTGTCTCCCAGGAGAGCAGTAACCTTTCTCCCTCCAGTTTCTCAGGAAGGGTACAAGATTTGTGCTTTATTTGTCTGTACTGTTGGGGATGAGCAGGTTTAAGCCCAACCCATAGAGACCCAGAAGCCTGGGAGGGCTTGCATCCAAAAGCACACTGCAATGACCACCATCTCTGACATCTGTGAGGATAAGGAAGGTTGCTCACTTGTTGGTCAACTGGCCTTCAAAACCCTAAGTTCCCTTATTCTGCCATTAAGCTGCACTCCTCTCATGTAACCCATGGGCTGAGGCTGGATAAGTCCCATCACATTCAGCAAACAATTCCATGTGTGTGCTTAAGTGTGCTGCCACCATCCAGGTGCTGGGAGAAGAAATGGATGGAGAGGACATTCCTTCACTCCTCAGCACAAGGAGAACACAACCAAGAAGCCAGATGTGTGACATCAAACCCTCAGAGCTGCAACAAATAGCCCTATAAACCACACAAAATACCTATGTATAGTCACTACCACTAGAGCTCTGTTTTCCCCAAGAAGAGCTCTCCTTCTGTTTTTCAACCCGAATCTTATAAATAAAATGAGACAAAGAGAATTTCAGTCACAAGTTTTCTAGCAGCTGAGCAAACACCTCGAAAAACTTCACGAATATTTATAGGGGCTGTTGACCTAAGGGATTTCATTAATATCAAAATAGCTCACAGTCACTTCAAAATGTGCCATGCTGACCCTTGTCCTGGCCTCAACCAGCCTCAAAAATAATAAATTTACGTAAGAAACTAAGTTTCCCCCAGGACAAACAGCAGACGGCACAAACGTATTTGCTCAGCAAGTGCTGGGAACATTCATTTCTTCATCAGCCTTTGTGAGCGTGGCACGAAGCACTATAACCTTGCCTTACCTCATCTGGCATTCAGACTACAGCCCACAGTGGTTGTGCTACGCAAAGAAGAGCTCAAGCAGCAGGTTAGCATGAACCAAGCAGCTGCACAAAATGAAGAGTTTGCACTCACTGTTAAACCTACAGTCTTTTAGCATGACCACAGAATCACAACAACCATGTCTCTTACTCTGGGAGCAGAGGATCCTGGGCCTTAAGCACCTCCTTCCATCACCTGAATCCACTTATCACCAGGGATCAGCAGCTGGTGGTGCTGCTTGGGAGTGATGTGAGCATCGGGTGTTGGATCACGCCACCCAGCTCCCACCTGCAGCCTGCTGTTGGCCAACCTCAGCAGCAATCCTCAATTGCTCTGTCATTGGGAAACAGGCGTCCAGAAATCCTGGTGCCAGGAGGAGCTTAAGGGCTGGAATGGAAAATGAGATTGGGGCCACGAATGTGAAATTCAGATGTTGATTAATTATTTTTTTGGAACAGTGGCTAAAATACACTGGATTGTGACAGTAGGGGCCCACTCATAACATCAAAGTGAATCAGAGAATCTCCTGACACAGAAGTTCTGCTGTTGTTAGCCCCTGAAAATCATGCCGAGGTGGGAGAGTACATTCTGATGGAGTCACCAACATTTCTTCCTTCCCAGGAGAGCCACAGTCCAACCCTTCCCACCCCAACACTGGTGACCCAGACTGGAATCACACAGGTGGTAGCAGCATGCCACAGATTCTTCAGTTTTGATTGAATCAGGGCAGCTATTCTGGGGCCTGCAATTGCAGTTTTCCACTGATGGCCAAAGAGAAACCAACAGAGCACGGAAAACATCAACAGAGTCCAACATTGAGATAGCAGGGAGACATTTTATGGGAGCACCAGCTTGTGCAAGATGAAAGGTGAAGCAACACAAAGCTCTTGAGAACCTGATAGATCACAGAAGCACAACCATGGTTGGGGTGGGCAAGACCTCAAGATCCCTCTGGTCCCCACCCTGCCCAGGCAGGGCCACCAGAGCTGTGCCCAGCTTTGTGTAGGTGAGAACTTCAGCCTCGTGACTGTGCTATTTCTGTAATGGTTGATTTAATGACCAAATGCCCAATAAATCTGACTTCTCAGCACTCTGCCATCTCTTACTTACAGCTTTCTCTGTTTAAATTACGTTGTCTTCTGCTTCTCACATTTTCTATCCCTTGCAAACCCCTTTCTAAGACCTGAAGAAGAATTTCTGTTTATAAATAACCACAGCAGAGGATGTAAACATGGTAGTGTAAAACATTCTTACAAACTAAACAAATAAAACAGTGAGTTTATCATGTGAGGGTTTCGGTGCAGCATCTTATGCCAGAGATAAATATTTGTAAGGAAGGGATTCAGACTTTTTTTCTCCCTGACAACAGCTACAATAAATATACTGCTAGAGAAGATGAGGGGAGTAGCTTTTCACTGAACACCAATAAAACATGTTTGAACAGAGAACTTGCAGAAGAATCTTAGCTATAAAAATTTGGAGCTCCAGCTTGCTGCCTGTGTTAAAATCTCAGAACAGAACACCCTGGGTGAGTCCCCCTTTGAGATGCAGTCAGATGGAGCTTCCAGGCTCCATACTCAGCAACAAAAGGGAGAGAAAGGAGTTTAGGGAGGCTGGTCCTTAGCTCAGGAGCTGTCTGGGCATCGCTCTACCCATGGGAGGTGGTGAGTGATTGTTTTCTTTCACTCTTCTTCCACTTCTCCTTTGCTTAGTAAGCAATTTTTATCTCAACCCACAATGTGTTTGGCCTTCCCTCTTCCTTTCCCACTCCTAAGGAAGAGCAATTAGGGCGCAAGCGAGCGGTAGCATGGTGCTCAGCCCTCTTCCAGATTGAACCTACAGCACCCACCTCTACAGTGAGGGACAGGAGTTCGGTCTGCCTGTTGTTGATGTCAAGTTTAGGGACCTCTAGTTTAGATAATCTCTCCATGAACTAGTACAGTAGCTGGTGTGAGCTTGTCACTTTCAACCTCTGTGCAGCAGCTCACCATCACACTGATCTTCCAAGAGATCAAAGCTGTGGTTTCACAATCATTCATGCCACATTTGGGTAACTCCTGCTCTCCCAGCAAACAACTTCAGTCCAGGCAGGGTGTGAACACGCAGCCCTTCTTCTGCTGGATCACTGTACAAGCACAAACGCTTGAGGATAAACAGTAGCTGCTCTGCCATAGCACCTGCCAGGATGAAGGTATCGCGCTGGCATTTGCACATAGCTCTGGATTAGCTATTTGAGTTTACACTGACCCACCCTGCAATTCTAAGGCTACAGCAGTCTGACCTGGCATTACTCTTTGTTATCAAATGGCAGCCTTGAATGGGTTAAAAACGATACCTTTTATCTTCTTCACTTCCATCCCATGAGAAATATTCATCTACTGAAGCATTAAAAACAACAAACACAAGTGAAATTCAAAATGAACTCATGGTCCAATCTACCTATTCGTTTCAATCCAGATTTTCATGTGAAAATACTACACTCAGAAGAAGTATTGTTAGAACTGGTTCATAACAGAAGAGGGAAATAGTACCCTTGTCATTAAACCCTGAGCTTGTGATCTCCCAGAAGGATTCACTTCCCCACTGATCTCCCTCCAGCGGCCTCCACCAACTCTCCACACCTTCTCCCTCTCTCTTACACAATTTTAATAGGTTTTTTTCAGGAATCATATGATCTCTTCTTCTCTTCAGCTTGGGTCAGGTATGGCACTTCGGTTATCATCATGTTAAGTAAGTCTCAAATCACAGCTGGAACTCAGTCTAAAGCAAATATTATCCAATTAACTCAAAGTCAAGAAGCGCTGGCATCACAGCACCTGCCTCTTTAAAACCCAGGAGAACCAGGGCCTGCAAGTTTGGGTTATTCACTTTCAAGGTTAACCTCGACTTGCAAGAAAAGCATTGCTGCTCTACGGAGGACGAACGCCTCAGCAATCCATCGAGATCTCTACAGTGTCCAAAATGCACCACCGAGTGGCAGAGAGCTGCAACTGCATCGATCAGGAAACGCACAGCACTCCAGGGACAAGTGCCTTCTACAAGTCCTTCCTTTTCCCACGCCTTTTGAGAAAGATAAAAACCCATGTTTTTGCTATCCTGCATCATGCAGACTAATCACACAAAAATGATGAATACTCCAGAGCCTGAAAAGAAAAAAAGCATGCAGTTGGCACAATCAACATAAATAATGTTTCCCCTAAGATCTAATGCAATTCTTCCAAATCTCCTGCTGCTTCTCGGACGCTACAGAATTCCCCTAATCCAGACTGCTGTCAGTAAGATGCCTTCATTTCCCATAGGCAAGAGAACAGTTCCGTTATTGCTCTATCTGGGAAACAGAGCGTACTTTGAGAAGTGTGCAAGGATCAGGTATTACTGCTGTTCTGCTGTTTGGAAGTGCAACATATTGAGCTCCAGTAACCTCATGGGAAAGGATTTCACTTTGGTTTGACAAAGCCCCTCGTTAGAGGTTCTTACAGGAAACGAACAGGATAAAGATGGAATGATGTGGGAATAAACCGTTGACTTACACAGCGAAATAAGGCTTCTGGCAGGATGTGCAGTGATCTGTGCTGATAACATCAGCTGTCTGGAAAAAGGAGTGAATATCATGATGCATTTTGCAGAAAACACATTATTATTCAGAATGAGCAAGTGCAACTCTCCCAGCAAGGACTACATCTGGATTTCAAGCGCTTGAGTGGTGAAAGGTGGGAATGAGACATTATGTGCAAAATAAAGCGTGTGAAGGGGGTTATTCTTTTCTATACAGAATCACAGAATCATAGAATGGTTCGGGTTGGAAGAGGCCTTTAAGATCATCTAGTTCCAATCCCCTTGCTATAGGCAAGGACACCTCCCACAACACCAGGTTGCTCACAGCCCCATGCATCCTGGATGGGGGCTATATCTACAGAATGACGAGCTCTGAAGCAACTGGTACAATGCAGGGAAGAATCCTTGGAAAAACTGGCCAGATCTCTGAAAATAAGAGTTCAGTTATAACCCACGGTCAGAAAGGTAGGAAAAATTAGTTACTATGGAAGGAGCCATGAATCCTGATTTATAAAATCCACGTGGCAACTAGATCTTGAATAACGAAACCCCAGTAACCCTAACTTATTGAAATACAGGAGAAAGAGGAAAAAAAGAGACCGTGTTCAATGAACATCTGGTTTGCTGCCTTATAGCAGCTAGGTTTTTAATCCATATAAACTGCACTATCGTCATTAAAGACATCAAACCCATAGGAAATGCTAGGAATTGCAGTGAGCATATTTCAACAGTTATCCATCCATTCTAACAAGTTGGTTTGACATGAACTTCTTGATAATCTAGATGTTCTGGTTTTGAATGGCCTCCCTTCTTTCACAATCAGCACAGCCCAGGGCAGTAAGAATTCATAGATAAGCAAAATTTTAACAGTAGGGTGAGGATGAAAGAAACTGAAGACTGAAATCTTTGCTACTACTTTAGCCTATGTAGCACAGAAGACACTACAGAGAAGCATGTTCTGTCTCTGACAAGGGATCTGCCCAACTCACTGTGAGCATCCAGTGTGGGCAGCTACACTGATGGATTGGTGGTTGGACTAGATGATCTTGGTCTTTTCCCATCTTAATGACTCTATTCTGTGATTGTCTGAGCAAGCTGCAAACTCACTGCAAAGTGAGCCTGGAGGACTTCAGAGACTACATTCAGCAGAGATCTCACTTCAAACAAATGTATCCAACATAACTCACAACCTGAACTCTGCAGCCTGTGAGAGCCAAGGGAACTTGCTCATATGTGGCATTCTCAGATGAGTTGAGAACAGCCCCACATGAGGTTGCTCATGAGCTACGTGATACCATCAGAGGTAGTCAGGAAATGGGCTGCAGTAGGTACACGGTGGCGTGTAACACCACTGCTAGATGCAACATCACCTTCTTGGAAGGCTGGCAGATTTGCTAGAGTTTTCTAGAAAGTGCTCAGTAAGTGCCAGTGACTGTGCAGCCAGGAAAAGTAGCATTTCCAATAATAAACACTGATGTACCAAGAGTAATGATTCTCACAGTGGTTTACTTCTAAAAGAAACAAACATGAAGCTCTTTTTATCAGTTCAATTTATTGTTCTCTTGAGAGGCACAAAAAAAATTTCAACTTCTCATTTTCTTTTGCCTTGCAAAATAGCAGAGTAGGATTCAGAGCCATCAATCTACAATTAACACGTACTTCAGATGGTCTCCAATGACATTTTCACACTTCCTGATGACAAAAGAGGCACGTGTGCCAGACAGCAGCTGAAATTAGAAAAGCTGAAGCAGTACTTGCTTAAAAAGCTGCATTGCTATTTAAGGCAGATTTGGTGAAAGTTCAACAGGCAATTTCCTCAGGAAATGGTAAGAATTTTGCCTACAGCAATACGTTAAACTTGATTGAAAAGAGGCTTTTAGAAAATACTTCATCAGTGTGAAATTATATTGGTATTAGACATTACTGAATCTTCTTGTTTAAGAATTCAGACCTCTCAGCCACTCCTTTACCTTGCAGGAATGGTAGTATGTGAAGGGACTCGGTGACACTGCCAGCTCCAGAACCTCTCAAGCTGTGTTCTCGATGAGAAGAGCAATACCTTGTCCACCTCCAATGCAAGCTGACCCCACTGCGTATTTCCCACCACGACGCCTGTACCGAAAAAGTAACAGTGAAAATGACTTGTATTCATAAATCCATAGTAGTAGTAGTAGTCCTGATTTTATAAAGAGAAACTAGATATCAACATTTCAAAGGTACCACTAATGATGAGGTTTTGTAATGTGAACGTTCTTCTTTTTCTAGGAAAATATCAGAAAGCCTCCACTGCTGTTGAAGTATTTCTGTAGAAAAAACAGAGTTCTAGGTCTGGGTCCTGGACCTTCTAAAAGATGGTACATCTTATTGTGATCAGACGTACTAAATGGCAAGGAATGCCATAAGGGATACTTTCTGCTTTAACTCATATACTCATACTAAAAATGGCACAATTCAAGTAAAATTTTACTGCCATGGGAGTTCTTAAAAGCTGCTTTTTCTACAGCCACAAGCAAACTTTTTTTTGGCAAGTTGCAAATTATTTGAGGCTTTATGGCTGAAGCTCTTGTATTGTGAGTGTTACAAGCACCAGCAAAATACTCAAAGAATGAATCACAGAACCATAGAATGGCTTGGGATGAAAAGGACCACAATGATCATCTGGTTTCCACCCCCCTGCCACGTGCAGGGTCGCCAACCACCAGACCAGGCTGCCCAGAGATCCCACTCAGGCATCTCTGCCCTGAAGATAATGGAACGGGGAAAGGGAAAGAAAAAAATGGGAAAATTCAGACTAAAATTGTGCTAAGCATACCAAGCGAGCCAAAACAATCAAAATTGCTGAAAACGGCCTAATGGAGAAAGGTGATTACAAAGTCAGTGGACTGGAAGATTTTTAGCCACACAGTATCTGTGTTAAAACTCCTCTGCAGGTGTAAATACAGCAGTGCCGCACTCACTACCAGCAGCTGTAAGTCATGAACGTACCTTAATTCATGAACCAGATGTGCTGTGATCCGTGATCCTGAAGCTCCCAAAGGATGACCCACAGCAATGGCGCCTCCATTGACGTTGGTTTTTTCAGGGTCCAGGCCCAACACTTTTTCAACAGCCAGATACTGAGGTGCAAATGCCTCATTCACCTGAAACATGGGAGACATGATACAGCTGCTCACACTGACTTCCCACAGAAGCTTCCAGCAGTGTGCACACAAGATTAAATGAGATGCACCTCTCCAAGCCGTTCTGATTGAGAAAATATGAAATGCTGTGTTATGACATGTATTCAGGTAACATACAAATCATCACATCAACAAAACAAATTCGCATCCTTCTGGCATACTTGACACGAAGCAAATGTGCATTATACTTTAAAAAAAGTTCTGATGCATGAGTTTATGACATACAGCCAACAGGACAGCCTCATGTCCTGGCTTTTTTCCTACAGAATGCTATCAAGCCATTTTCAGTCATCACGTGTCTGAGGCTTTTGTTATGACCATGCAACTGTGGGGCTGAAACAAGCTGGACAAAGGTCAGACAGGCAAGCAAGGACAGGTGGGCTGCAGGCATGCATGAACACCTACCTTGTGGTAACTGGAAACACACAGAGTGTAGCATTCCTCCTAAAAAGACCAGCAACCCACTGTCCATATTAAAGACTCTCACCTCTACCAAATCCATGTCCTTCAAAGTCAGCCCTGCTTTCTTCAGAACCTCGGTAATTGCAGGAACAGGGCCTATTTGGAAAATGGTACGCACAGTTAGTTAAATGAAAAATAAATAAAGCCTTATAAACGTGCTGTACATAGGATAGCTTCATAAAGCCTCATCACACTGCCTCTCATAAGCCCCTTTGAAGGCAGTGGACTCTGGGTATGTCACTCACCTGCTCTATTATTGTGGTAAAAGAACTCAAAAATCTAAAATCTATTTGTCAGCCTCCTCCACAAACTGCTGAGGAAAGTAAGGAGTGCCATTACTGCTGCACAGCTACATTGGCTGACACACACACAGGTTTCAAGTCAAGAAGACAGCCACTAGAGAAAAAAGACCTCAAGACCATTTTGAGGCAACTCCTCCTCTCCGGTACTCTTGGCTTCAGCTTATTCTTTCCCCACCACTTGCAGCCTCCAGATATATATAGAAAGAAAAAGGCAGGCATTTAGGGGTCTGGTGGTCACGTGTTTAGTTATGGATACTGATGTTTTTGTGTTGTTGGTAAAACTTAACTATAAAACTTCTACTTCAAGAATAAATTTTTAAAAATTAAAATGAAATAAAAAACACCACATGACAAAACACTGCCCCAGACCCAGACTGAAACAGCCAGCTGAAGAACAGAAACAAACAGGATTTTTTTTTTGGATAATATTACAGAATTTGGCAATAAAACTGTCTCTAGAAGAAAGCTACAACCTGATATAACTCAGTAGGGGAGGTTAATTTCAAAGCACAGCTACCCGAGGAAAGAGATACTCAAAGAGAATTTGAAAGGGCTGTTTAGATATGTGCTTGTAGGTCAAAGATTACAATATCAGATGGGAGCTGGATGGCTAGATGAACAAAAACGATCATAAAACATGACTTGAGCATCTCACTACCAAGAAATGATGCTGACAACACACAGCTCAAAGAATAAAAAACATAAAAATGAGTAAATGAGCCAAGAGACAGAAACATTAAAAGAAGAAAGGGCTCAGGTCAAAGCTCAGTGGATCATTAGAAAGGCTTAGGCTTAATACCAGACCCTAAATGTTTCTCTTTATAGACTGATTTTAGTATGCTCGTTATGTGCGAGAGTAATGGGAAGGTCTCCTGTGGACAATACAAAGACCATCAATGACAGCCAAGGGGACTTCCCTCCCCAGCTTCTTTTTCTACATAATGCATTCTATCACTTAGACATTGTCTGCCCAACACTATCAGTATGTGAAAGGGCAGTTGCTCCGTCTGAGCTCCTCTGTTCTCAGATCTGTTGCTGTCATGTCTATGAATCTCATCTGTTCTTTTTCAGTTGCTGTGGAGTTAAGGACTGAAAATGCTGTTCCTCTGTATGATTTATGAAGTTTTTAAACAGGCTAAAAGAGTTGCCTGACCTGCAAACAATGGTCTGGTTTACAAAGCACAATGACACCATGAAGCCCAGGGAAAGAAACCCTCCCTCTGCATTTGCTTTGAAGGTTGGCTTAGTCAGATAGCCTGAGCAAGGAAGCAAATCTGACAATGCTTCATTTGCATTTGTACTGACACATGAAACCAGCCAACAATGACTTCTCTGAAGAAAATAGCAGAAAGGAAAAGTAATGCTGGGGTACAATGCTGTCTGCAATCTCAACAGAAGGGAAAAATCCTGGCATGTCTGGATCAGCTTTGAAGGTTTGTTTGCATTAACAGCTTACTTGATTAGAAAACACAGAATATGAGAGCAGGAAAACATGATTAGTGGGCTTACCAGAATAATATCTGATATTGGAACCTAGTCTCAACTTAAGCAATGGAGTAAATAATAAAAGGGGTAGACAGAGCCAGTTCTCCTTCAGCAAAGCAACTCATAATTAAACAATAATGGGAATCTAAGACAAATTTCAAGAGAAAATCTGTCATTTTTTTGTTTGTTTTAAATGAGAGCATACCTATTGTCTTGACTTACCAACAGACAGAATAAAAAGGGGGGGAAAATTGGTGCAGGGACTGTGGTTCAGTGCTAACGCTGTAGGTCAGGCCCTGCACATACTCCCTAAGATGCCTAGCAAAAGAAGAGCTTAACTCTGCTTAGTGCTATAAAAGAAAATGCATTTTCTTGCAGCTTACCAATGCCCATTATGGAAGGGTCACAGCCAGCTGAGTGGTAGGCGACTATTCTTGCCAGAGGAGTGAGGCTGTGCTTTTTAAGTGCTGATTCGCTGGCAATGACGACTGCACCAGCTCCATCACACACCCCCTTGTAACAACAGAGAAAAGTACTCTTAGTGGAGAAAGTACAAACAAAACAAAACAAAAATCACATTTTAAACTAAAAACGTCCCTCCACAAAAAACCTGAGTCCATGACACTCTTGTTAAAATGTAATAAACTGCTGTATTGGTATGTTGTATGCTGTATTCAAAACATACAGTGATCCTTTACTGTTCTGTGGACTATGCAAGCCAAACAGATGATGAGGTGATTAATTAATTTTAATGTTTCAGAAAAGTAAAATAATTTTTTTCCCTACTTAAATCTCCCTTACACTGGAGTCTGTCTATTTGCAGGGGCCCTATTAATATTAGATAATGGATGTACAATTAATCATAAAAGATACATTACAGACACTCATACGGTGGCTATGATCTATTTTAAACAGGAATTTGGATTATATGATTACAACAATCATTCTGGCCCAAAGAACATTAATCAATTAATTAAGATAAAGTCTGGAAGAGGAACTGTCCCTACTGATGTGCTGCTAAGCTCTCAGTCTGCTTTGAGCAAAAGCAAATCGTGCCTTGGACTACAGAGGATACTAATTGTGCTACAAAGACAAGCAGCAGCATGCCCAACGAGGAAATGCACGATAATACAGGGACAGCAAATTAGGAGAGCACTGAAGGTGACACCATCATAATCCAAGGCAGTGACGTACTCACTGAAGCATTCCCAGCAGTGACTGTCCCATCCTTTTTAAAGACAGGTGGGAGTTTTGCCAGCTGTTCCAGAGTGGTCTGGGGTTTCGGGTGCTCGTCCTTTTGCATACTTTCTTTCCCTTTCTTTGTTTTCACTTCAATTGGTGCCATCTCAGCATTAAAATGACCAGCATCTTGAGCTGAAACCACAAGAAGGAAAATAAAAGGTCTCTTACAAAAATAGCAGGAGATGACTGCCCGGCATGACCAATAACCCCATTTCCATGTGCACACAACTTTTGATCTGTTTTAGCTACAACTTCAGAGACAGTGCTGTTTATGCTTCATTTTGTTTAAATAAGCCCTTTGGGGGTTCACTGTTTAATTTTTGGAACACAACAAAGACTGCACAAACACATTCCAGAACTCCTCCAAAGAAAGTCTTCGATATTGACGTGTTATTTCAAGTTTAAATAACTCCCCTTTTCCCCCTCCTTAAACCACTAGATTTATTTCCTGTATACATTCACGTATTGTTGCTTTATTCTGCAACTCTCGAGCTTATCAGAGAGCCAAGAAGCTCCAACTCTCAGAATGCCACATTTGATGTTACTTGGCTACCTCTGGCATTTTTTAACAAGTTTTACAGGATCCTTTTCTTTCCAGAGTAGCCACGGGACTGTCTCTTTAATGTGAATGCACAAATAGAAATAAAACCAGCAAGCTGGAGCCTTATACATCACACGTAAAACAAGAAAGAAGCAAAAGTCTCTTCAGTGGCACAGCTTGTAATGAAGGCTCCAGGAATTCATTTAGATCAGCAGGGAGGGATAAAAACAGCACTTCTACTCCCATTAAGAAAATATTAAGTCTACTTTCAAGAGTAGCAGCTGTTAAAATCAACATTATTAGAATCTAAAAGTACGCTTAGATCTTTCCCTCTTGTGCAATGTATGTTGGAATCCACAAAGACCACTACTACACATCCCACTTTCCTTAACCCTACAATCCTGTTTACACTCACAATCAACTGCAATAATACAGCATCCCTGAATTATGGCTTTGGCCATATAAAGTGTCCAGCAAACAGTTTAAATGCAGGTCCTGAACAAATATTCTCTCTTCAGATACATCCTCAGATTCTGTTTGCCCTGACTGTTCCAAATCAACCCTGCTAGAGTGGGCTCTTTCTATCACAGAGCAAAGTAAAGCACGAATTAGAGTCTCTTTAAATCAAAAGACAAATGATGCTAACGTGCATGAGCTACATAAAACTTCAAAATAATTTGAACTGCTGCTAAAAACAAGATTTGAAGCTGGTCTGAAATAAAATACTTCAATTCCTACACTTACTAACCAGCTTTGCATCTCTGTTGTGTTTTCAGTGCGTATCGGTCGCAGTCCTCTCGCGTGATGCTGTGTTTTGCAGCCAGGTTTTCAGCTGTAATTGCCATTGGGATTTTAACATACGAGTCAGTCAGACTTTCCCACAACGTGTCTTCCAACTGCAAGGAACATTATTTAAAGAGCACGTTAAAGTCGAGCAATATTATCATTTACTATTGTTAATTTCTAATTATCCCACCAGCCTCTTGGGAACTAACGTCACCTTGTAAAAGTAACCCAAGTCACCAACAGATACTTCACCTAAATTAGAACAAACACACCACAAAGCAGTATGCAAGTTCTCCTCTGCTATTTTAGTTTGTACCAGGCCCCGGAGTGGTTCTTTCCACTCACACATGGCCCCGAGATGTTTGGGAAAAGCCTTTGTATCACAGACAGTACTTCGATGGGATGCACCAAATGAATTACATTTTGGCTCTAGGAGTTTACTAATACACTTATCTTGGAAAAGGAATTCAAGCACTGTTTGAGAAACGGGAGGAAATCGGCATTCTTAATAAAATTACACGAACCTACTATTTTGGTGATGTTTGAAAACTGGGTATATCCTTTGAACATCTCAATCTGGATCTAATATCCAATGATTTCACTTCCCAGAGTGTAGTGCCTATATGCCTGACAGCATTTGCTCCCCTGTAAATAAACACAACTTTATTTACAGAATAGAAATTTTAAAGAGGTACCAGACCTTGAGTTCTGCTCCTAATCTGGTTCCAAACCGGATGTTTCGAACTGCATAAGGCGCCTGGCTCATGCTTTCAGCTCCACCACACAGAACCACTTCTGAGTCATTAAGGCAGATTTCCTGTTAACGACAACAACAAAACAATAAACCCAAAGACCTAGGATGTAACTTGCTCCTTTTGTAAGGTAGTAACAACTGTTCTACAGAAATACATTGCCACCTAGGAAGCCACGCACAGAATGAACTCATGCTTGGTTGCATATATTTACAAAAGGTTTACCATTCCATAAGGATTGGGGTCTGTCTCTGTCTTACACACTCCTCCCCTCACCCATCAGTGAGGAATGGACGTACCAGTGAAGAGGAAGAGAATTTGGGTTCACCTACGTGACAGGACTGAGAACCTGATGGCATATCCATGGCTGTATGGTTAGGTTAACAGATGTTTGAGCATGTGGTTTTGTTTTGGCTTGGTTTTAAATATCCCTGCCACAAAACCAAAGCAACTTAAAAAAAAAGAAAGTTTTAGAAAACACTGGCCAAGTAAACTGCCAAAAGAAACCCCAACCACACACTCATTCATCACTGCTACAGTCTGCAGAGCCTGGAAGTCCTAAACTGCAAATAGACAATCTGACCACTAAAAAACGCTTTAAATGATTCACCTAGTTGCTATAAATTATCATACCCATGAAAGAGTTTGGGTCTTTGAAGGAAGAAGCACTTGAAAAGCACAGATTGCTGCTTACATAGCCAACTAGGTGGGAATATAAACAATGGGCAAAAGATAAAAGCCCTCATCTGTAGTTCTGACGCCCAGTAATTTTAATTCATGCCAGCAGGATCACAGAACACAACCACTGCACAGCTGAACTCTATCTCACTGGCTAACACTTGTTGCATTCCTTACATTGAACTCAAAATAGCTACAGTGATGATTTTTAAAACCAGCCATTAAAAATGGCACTGTGGAGGCTGAACTCTTGCACACAACCGTGCACGCACAATGTGAAGTCTCTGCCACTGGTAGCTAGAACCCATAAGACGACTCATCTCAAACACACAGTGTATGCTTCTACACATCTCTCTTGTTATAGATGTGATAAAAGTTACAACTAATACAGAAATACAGGCAAAAAAAGAGCTTAGTACCTGGCATCCATTAGCAATGGACTGGAAACCAGACCCACAGAGTCTGTTGACAGTGAGGGCTGGAACTGGGACAGGGACTCCCACACGTAAGCCAACGTGTCTTGCAATGTAAATAGCATCTGGAGAGCTCTGCGGGCAGAAGAAACAGCAGGCTGTATTATAGTAAAACTTTTAATCAGAAGTCAAAATGTTGTAATAAAATTACTGGTAGAAGACAAGTGCGTATTCCACAGAAATCCTGCTGGTTGTAAGAAGAGTTCTGATTCACTTCAAAAAAATAGACTCTTATGATCAAAAGGGACCAATGTCTGAACATGCAGAGGCTGTGACATAAGAGTGAGACACCGTGACAAAAATGGTGCTACAGACATTAAGGCTCTGAAGTCACCAGCTTCAAAGGTCTTGTGTATTCTCTTCTTGCTTATTTTCCAGCAGACACACAAAAGACCGACGTAAGACCAGATTCTGACCAGGAGGCAAAAGTTGCTTCAAAGCAAATTAGAATTGCTCAGATTGACATGGGAAAAAAAAAACCCAAACTGTGAAAAATGCAGAGATACAACTGCTGCTTTGCAGTCACTGAACTCTGAACCCTGGATGTGTTTAAAATCCGTCTGGATGTGGTGCTCAGGGACATGACTTAGCAGAGGGTTGTTAGAGTTGGGGTAGGATGGTTAGGTTGCGGTTGGACTCGATGATCTTTAAGGCCTTTTCCAACCTGAGTGGTTCCATGATTCTGTGAAATGTTGTGTGATGCTCTAATTGCACACTGGCCTGTCCTGACAACAAGATTTCATTCCAGCTCAAGGCATGAAAACAGGAAAAACGTGCTGGGGATTGGCAACTAGCCACTAAATTAATCTGTATGGTTGCAGAGATCAGCCTCTCCTACTTAAAACTATATCTGTGGTCCTAAAAAAAGAAAGCTAAGCCTCGCTCCCAGTAATGTCCCAAATCATGCAGGGTATGTCCCTTAGACATGAACAGGAAACACTACGCTATGAATACTACTCGCTCATTCCATCTCCACCCCTCTGGTTTATTCTTGGCTGCAAAGCA
This sequence comes from Pavo muticus, assembly GCA_016647715.1. Classification (NCBI taxonomy): domain Eukaryota; kingdom Metazoa; phylum Chordata; class Aves; order Galliformes; family Phasianidae; genus Pavo; species Pavo muticus. Next base: position 1,153,638 of record JACDJE010000204.1, read on the forward strand.
GAGGTAACTATCTATAGGACCACGGTGAAGGAGATGACTGAAATATTCACCCACCAGCAAAATTTCCATGCTACCAACCTGCATGACATTGCCAACGATCACGCTGTCAATGATCTCGGGAGGGACCTTGCCAGCAGCCAGTGCAGCCCGAGCAGCATGCTCTGTCAGATCAGTGGCTGACAAGCCCTTCAGCAGCCCTCCGTAGGTGCCAAAAGGAGTCCGCTTTGCTGCGACGATGAATACACCTGTGAGAGAAGCAAGAATTATGCAGCTGGACAGAGCAGGGAATAGCTGGTCTGCCTTGTGTTTCTTTCTATGAGATAAGAGAGATATATATGAGATACCAAAGAGAATGAATACATTAAAAAAATTGTACAGATAAACAGAGTGTACTAGGGAGAAAATGAGCAAGTTATCCTCAACTGAGTAACATCCTAAATTTGCAAGAACCCGAGCAGTTCAAGACAAGTGATGTAGGATGCAGGTGGGGAAGGTATGCCAGAATTAATGGTCAGAAGGAAAAGCTGGGAAGACTCCAGGAGTATCCCTTTTCCAATAAAAGGATTGGAAAAAGGAGATAGTTTGGCTATGGAGGAGACACACTACATCAGACATTAATGACAGTGTAGGAACATCAGACATTAACGACAGGCAGGAAAGGAACATCTGTAAGATCCCACACTGGACACACCTGTGAAATAATCTGTTGTGTTGTTGTCAATGCCTTGACCAGAGGGACCCCGAGGGGATTTCAGCTCAAGCAAAGCTCTGCCCCAGCCAGAACACCTCCTGCTCACAACAGCTACCTGCTGTGTGCCAGCACAAGTGAGAGCAGGCTCTGAACTTTCCCCCAGTTGAACAACAGAGCTCACAAGCCTGCTCTGCAGCTGCCATGGAATGCCCGTGGTATTTTAAGTAATGCAGGAGAGATGCGTGCAGATAGAAGAATAATTGCAAATGGAAATGCCTGCTCATTAAGCTGCTGGTTAACACTGCTCTGATTGCTTCCAAGGTTTCTCATCCACTGCCTTTGTCACTCTGTTGTCGGAGTGAGGGTGCTCCTCCATCTCTCATACATTCAGACCCAAAATTGCATTCTCTACAGGAAAGGACTTTCCAAACTGCTGAAGGTCAGCCTTGCTGCACTGACAAGTCCCAGCACTGCAGTAGTTAAGCTCAGAAGATGATTTGGGAAATCCCCTAGTGCAGATTAAGCAAGAACTGCAGCTTCAGGGACGAGGAAGAATGCAAAAAACAACGTGGATTTTTAAACCATAAAAACAGGAAAATAAAATGATCCCTCACACCTAGATGCTGCCCACGGGCTTATTTCTACAGTACTGAGGAGACCTTAAAAATAAGTCTTTGCTAAGCACACCACTGCTGCTCCCTTAAAGCGCTGATATGCTGGCTATTCAAAAACTGTAAGACGCAGCATTTATTTCCTTCAAGGAGTAAGTATGATTATAGAATCATAGAATGACTTGGCTTGGAAGCGACCTTAAAGATAATGCATTCAAAAAGCCCACTCTTCAGGTTTTTAAGAGTAGCCTCTGTATCTCTGAAGAAGTCCCTGTGTGTTCAGAGGGCAAAAAGGAATGAAGGCAGTGCTGCAGGCTTGGAACAAACACTACAAACCTACCCTTCACATGCACACACACTGGAGCAAAATGAGGCTGCCTGCTATATCCACTGTTGTTTTTCACTCATTAAATCATAATTCAAACCCTTGTTTAAAGGCCTGCTGATGTTCCTAAGCCTGCTCTTCCAGCAGCACAGCCCTGACTGTGCCTCTTGTCCACCACTCCACTGATTCCTGCCCATCTCCTCCACAATTGTGCCCACAAAGCTGCTGCCAGCACAGGGTCCTGACCAAGTCAGCAGAATTTTCTCTCCTTTTGACCAGCAGGTTGGGTATCTGCACTATCTGCTGAATCACATAGCATGGCTTTACAAACAGACCAGGGTTGGGGACTTTGCACTTCAGCCTTTGTTTTACAACAGCTCTCTTTCAGTCCCACTGCCCACATCTCCCAGCTGCTATGGGGCAGCTCCATAAAACTAATTCCAGACAAAGGGAGAAGGCAGGGATGAACTAGCAAGGAAAGAAGGAAACCACAGCCTCACCTAGCAGCCAAATTATGCCAAACTGAACCAATCACAATAGGGTTCGGAGCGGAATTACTCTGATTTTGGATGATGGGAGAGACAGCTCCTATAGATGCTCATGAACTGCAGGAGGAAGCAATGGGCAGATGAGTCCTGTGTAAGGAAGGACCTGGGACTGTGGCAGCAATTACCAAGTGCCCTTCAATTAGCACTGCCCTACATTAACACTGAGGTGATACGCACTATGTGAGAGCAGACATTACCACATGTATATGGAGCTGGAAAGCAGAGGTCACCCTGAACCCATATCAAAAGCCCAACTGAAAAAATATCTGAATGCAGTTTTAAGCACTCACTGCCTGAACTGGATCACAGAATCATAGAATGGCTTGGGTTGGGAGGGACCTCAAAGATCACCCAGTTCCAACAGCCCTGCTGGCATGCCTACAAGTGGGTGGATACCAAAGGCAAAGGCAGACATTGCAGATCCTCTACGCAACTGTTATTCCCGGGGTAGAGGCATTGTTCTGGGCCTGTAAGCAGCTAAAAACAATCATCAGCCCTATGAGAAACGAAGAGGGAAGAACGGTGTGGGGAGAGCCGCGTGCCGGCAGCTGAGCGCGCATCCCGGTGCAGACACAGAGAGGCGACCACCAACACCCACAGCCAGCCCAGCTCCGCACAGCGGCACCGAAACGACTACGCAAACCGCTTCAGGAGCTGACGGAGCTTACAGCAGCGCTCAGCCGGCGCTGTCACTACGACCACGGGCAGAAATTCTGTCACGGACGCTCCCAGGCCCGCGCCCGAGCCGCACACTCCGGGCGGCCCACACCGGGAACCCCCAGTCCGGGCCGCACTGACGGGCCCACAGGCGGCGGGGAGCCGCCCGACAAGAGCCGAGAGCGGCCGAAAGGGGCCGAGAAGGGCCGAAAGGCGCCGAGAAGAGCCGAAAGGTGCCAAACGGTGCCAGCAGAATCCTCACCTCTCAGCAGCGCCATGGTCCACGCCGTTCCGCTCTGCCGCCCTCACTGCCCGCCCCGCCCCTCTGCCC
>JACDJE010000204.1:1158097-1181144 GCA_016647715.1 Pavo muticus
TTTTTTTTTTTGCTGTGTGTCTTGACTAAAACAAACACAATCTCAGCATTTTAATCCAACCTACAAAACTTCTTGCAACACTGATGCCTCTTTCATTTTTCCACAACCTGTGGCATTTTGCATCCACAACACCTCTTAACAAGTCTGAATAAAATACGGAGATTGATATAAAAACCTGACTGTGAAAAAACACCTCCTCCTGCAACTCACTTGGGTTTTCAGTGCTGTGCTGAACTGTAATGCATTTCTCCATCCAATGTATTTTTTGTAAGGTCTGGATTGTATACAAGTTCCGTCATACAGAAATAAACATACTGGTCAGCTCTTCAGTATGACGTGGAAGCTCAGCGAAATACGACTTTATAAACTTTAATTTGCAAACTGGAATGCTGTGACCAAGAATCTCTGCAGTTAGTAACCAATTCCAGATTTGGGGCTGATGGTGAATGTCTCAGAGCCGCTTCCTCGCGCTCTGAAAACGCCCCTCGCGCGTAGCAGCGCTGCAGTGCCGCACTGCATCCAGGAGGTGGCGGTGTTGTGGTGGGGCGGGCACATGCAAATCTACTGCGGCGCTGAGCCAATCGGCTGCCACCGGGCGCGGAGCGGGGGCAGATGAGAGCACAGCGAGCCGGTCCCGGGGCTCGCTCGGGAGAGCGAACGGAGAAAGATGAGACCGCATAGAGTCTACGGGGGAAGACCGTCGAGAGCTGTTGGTCCTGATACCGCTTCCCGCTCTGACCTGAGGAGAAGGCCCGAGATCTGGTAGTGGGTAAATAAGGGAGTATAAATGTACTGTTTGTGCAATATATGTGATTTATGGAGTTTTTGAGCTGCGTTGTAGTAACGAGTTTTGTAGAGGAAGCTGTGCTTATGCTTACGGCTATGGAGTTTGTGCGGTCAGCTTACTGCTACGGCAGGATATTTTTCGGGCCATACTGTGCTGGAACACGGAAGCGCTGTTCCTTGTCGCTCCGTGTCTCCAGCCGGCTATCTCTACGGTAATAAATTTTCCAGGCCGTGGTACACGTGCGCCTATGTTTCCGGAAGTAGCGTCGTGAACTCCTACACCGCTGGTCCGCTAGTATCTATGGTTTTCAGTCCTCCACAAATTAAAACGCATGCGCCCGGCAACACGGAAGTAGCATCTTTCTGAAGGGACAGCTGTATGCCAGCAGCACGCTGATCTCTATTGTATCAGGTCCTCCTGACTGTACTACGCATGCGCACCGCAGTGCACAGGTGCTGCCGCTCCGCTGCGTGCAGTGTCGCATCTCAGTCAGCGGGGAGCAGCAGAGAGCCGCTGCGTATGCGCGGTGCGTGACCTCCAGGATGGTGTAGTACGCGTGCGCGATTTACGTGGAGGACCGATGACCATAGAGCCTGCTGGAACCCGGAGCCTAGCGTGGCCTGCAGGGAAGTTGCTGTGTTTATTTCCTGCTGCGTTGGGTGGCAGTTACGTGGCGGCGCGGCATTCGCGATGCGGATCGTGATGTCCGTGAGCAGCGCGGACCCTTGAGCCTCCTCTCTCAGGAGGGCCCCGGACCCGCCAGCGATGCCCCGTTCTGCACCCAGATCAACCCTTCGGGCCCTGCCTTGCGCTTTTCTTCACAAGGTGATGCTGCAGCCGAAGCCCTGTGAGCGACAGTTACACTGCAGCACCCCTGCTACCCACAACGGCCTTCCAGTTAACTCCTCTCTGTGTTCTTAAAGTGCTTTTTGGTAAGTGCTTCTAAGGCAGATGAACGAATCAGTTTTAAACTAACAAGCTCAACCACACCAAATAACCTCAGCAGAAACACTGACGTTGGATAGCATATTACTAACCACCACAGGTCCCCATCACATTCTTGCTGCTCTTATGTCAAAGCAAGTCTTCCTGCCAACAACAACACTTATATCAGTCCCTCACACCTCCCCTCTCTCCTCCTATGGACCCCAAGGTCCTCTATTGTCCCCACACTCTCCTGTGCCTTCCCATGGGGCATGACAGGCCGCCCCACCCCATGTGCCCATCAGCTCCACAGTGTGCTGTAGAGCACTGCAGAGACCTCCATGTGCACTCTTAAGTGCACTCTAGGGAACTTTCCCAGGGGAATCACTTCCCTGCCAATCAAATCCCACCACTTCAGTCCCCTCTCCCATTTCAGGGCAGCAAATAGCCTTCCCACATTTCCCAAGAAGTCTCCCAAGGACCCCAGTGTACTTCAGGGCACCATACAACATTCCCATGGAGCTCTAGGAGAGCCTAGACACATCCCAGAGCTATTGAGTATGCTCTCAGGTGCTCTAGCATATGTACATTAGAAGTTACTACTGCATTCCATCTGGTGAAGCAAGCTGATCCTTTACCTGTATATATGTGTATATATATATGTGTGGGTATGTGTGTGTAGAGCTACATCCATAGACATGTTGCCACCAGCATAACACTCACCAGGCCATCCCCAAGAGCAGGGTTAATCAGTGCAGCAAGCGTTTCACACCAGAGATGATCCACGTTAAGGAGTCTGGAGCGTGCTGAGCATCCCGTGTGAGGCCCCTGCATGTCCAGGAGATCTGCAGAGAGGCTTTCTTCTATCTCCCATGAAGAAAGGTTGTGGGAGTTGGGCTTGTTTAGCCTGGATAAGAGAGGGCTTGGGGAAGACTTCACTGTGGCCTTCCAGTACTGAAGGGAGCTTATAAGCAGAAGGAGGACTGACTTTTTATACAGTCTGACAGTGATAGGACAAGGGGGAATGGCTTTAAACTAAAAGAGGGGAGATTTCAGTGAGATGTTAGGAAGACATTTTTTGCTCAGAGAGTGGCAAACACTGGCAAAGGCTGCCCGGAGAGGTTGTGGATGCCCCATCTCTGGAAACATTCAAGGACAGGCTGGGTGGAGCCCTGGGCAGCCTGAGCTGGTGCTTAGCAACTAACCTGTGGCCAGGGGGATTGGAACTAGGTGATCTTTAAGCTTCCCTTCACCTAAGCCATTCTATGATTCTGTGATTTTGTACAGGGGTTTGTTTTTGGCTGAAAGTGAGTTGCTGTTTATACCTTTCTGAGGTACATATGTAAACAGACTTAGCACATCAATTACTAGCTTTGTTCTTCAGCATGGTTTCTTGCTTCTGTCCAGTATACCTTATCAGAGATGTCTCAGGCTCCCATGGAGCTCATCCAGAACGCCCTGGAGACCACTGGCTAAGGAGATATCCATCTCTGTCAGTAAAATTACTGGATTGTCTTTTTGGCTGTTCACTCCAAACTCACTACTACTGTGCAGCCAGGGATCGCAGCTTCTCCTCCGCAGAACAGCACCCACAGGGCAGTTCATGGGGCCCTTAATATCAGCCAAAACATCTAAGCAGCTACTGAGAGATGCTCTAGAATGGGTGCTGCAAACAGAACTCCTAACTACCTTTGCTCTTTTTGTTTTTACTCAGTAGCACAGAAAATTCAATACTGCCTTGCAGCCCAATAGATATTTCTAGATATAAGCTACGTAATTTTTTCTTCTTTTCTTTGCCATATGCACAAAAACTGCAGATAGAACCTCTTTAAAAAAAAATGTTCTGCAGGTGAGTTACCATGGTTGGAGGGTTGAGTTAAGAACTAGAGGTCTTTATAGGTAAACCAAATTGTCAGTCATTTAATCTGATTACAGATGAAGCTATATTTCTTTTGATGGGAAAGGTAAGCCTTCTTGTACTGACTGTGATTACAAACATGGAGTGTACCTGCATCCCTTCTGGTGAAAACTATAAGCAGTTGCCACAATAGATCAATGAGAATCTCTGTGTTTTGTGTTGCCAGGAGCAGTGCAGCATCCCTCAGTAGTTTTTGTTCTCCTAGCCATGAACTCTGCATGGGGAAGAGCTGGCAGTCTGCTCCAGTGGCATGGCTGTAGGTATGCATTATCCCTACTCACACCTTCATACACGCAAACAAATCTCTCCACCCTTAACAACTTTGGTGACTCAGAGCTCTTATGTTTTCCCTCTCTTTCTCCCTCTCTCCCAAAACTTTCCTTTCTTGTCCCTACACCTCCTAAGACCCTTCTGTTCATTCTTCCTTAAACAATTCGACTGCAATCAACAATATGGGTCAAACAGCTGCTCTTCAAGTTGCTGGATCTCAGGAGATTCTCCTACAATGAATCAAACTACTCAGATCACTGGATGATTCTACTTTTGTAGCATTTTTCCTAAGCTTTGACTGTGGTCCCCTGTTAGGTTCTGAGATAAAAACTTTGTCTCCCTAAACTCAAAGCACACATAGGCATTACAGCTGGTGGACAAAGGCCCATTTTATCTCAAAGCGATAAGCCCAAGTAACAGCTCAATCAGAGAGCTCTTTGCTGCCTGTTTTCTTCATTGGTGTTGCTCTGCTTCCCCGATGCATATCTTCAAAAGAAATATGCATTAAGTATTTTCAAAACAGGCACCATCATCCTGTTGCTTGCTAGTTTCCACTAATGTCACTGCTGTTGCTGTCAGGAGAACAATTGCTTTCACTTGCTGCCTCTAATAGCCCCTCTATATTTCACATGCCAATACATAATCTATAGACCTATGTAGCAAGCAAACCCTCCCCATCATAGTATTGCATTATCACTAGCTTTCTTCTCTTGCAGTCACTCAGCCTACCCAGTCCTGGGTGGTTATGCCACATTCACCAGTATGTGACGTGAATTTCAGCCTGCATTCACCATAACCACCTCATTGTTGGTGATGGGGAGACGAGGCAGAACACCAGTGTCTGCACGCTGCTGGCTCTGTGTGGAACAGCTGACCTGCTTACAAGATGCAGGTCTTTATGTCCTAACCTAGCCCTACAAAGCAATCTTTTCCTCTTCTTTCATCCACCTTTAGTTCCCACAGGCCTTCATTATGAAGATTTCAATTGATTGCTGCTAACATACACTTGAGTCCAAATATCTGTGCTATTCATAGCGAAGCGCTCATTCAGCTAAAGGCTTGGCTGTGTCAGCGCTCCTTTGATCAAACTGAATAAAAGACTTAACCAGGTGTTCCTCATAGCCCCAGGTCATCGGAAGGAATTCAGCAGTGCAGGGATGACATGCAGAAATAAAATCTCTCTGAAGTATGCAGGGTAGATGATGTCCAGGGTTCCAGCAAACAGGAGGAAAGATTTTGCCGAAGCAGGACTTTATCTGCCTTTAGAAGCCTTTCAAAGGTATCCTGCCAAGTGGAAGGCAGAGAGAGAGGTACTTATGTGTGCCTAAGACTGTTCTTGTGCTGCAGGGAGCAAAGTGTGGGCTGCACACAGATACATTACTTTGTGGTGGTATTTCTCTTATGTGATGTGGCAGAGATTTTCCACCTCTTCTCAGACTCCTCGCTACAGCCTGAGTAATGCATGACCTTACAGCCACGTTTTTGCCAGAGTAATAAGAGGTTCAGCCCTGTGGGTGCACATGCCTCTTGGTTCTCGTTGTGCTGTTCTAGTGCTTTGCCACACACCCTCGTCAGCCTCCCACTAGGTGCCGTTTTCTCCTCTTAAAGCCACCTTCCAGCGCCGTGAAGCCCCTCTGCCGTGTATGACTGGAGCAAGAGGGGGCACTCTCGCACTGCGGTCCCTGCACGGCCGCGTTAGTTTCACCGACTGTGCTTGGAGTCTATCAGCTCTGGCAAGCAATCATTGTCACAGTGTGGTTAATTCTCCAGTTTGCAACTTACTGCCAATGCTAAGAATACTCCTTCAAAACGGACAGCAAAGATGCACTCCTCGGCTGTGTGAGCTTCCCTAAAGTTGCTCCTAAAGTTGCTTTATGCTGTCTCCAACTCAAGGACAGACTAGCAATTCATTCCATCAGTGGCCAATTTCATCCCATCTCATCCTGCTCTGCTTCTCATTCCGCTTCCTCCTGCACACCAGCACTAGTAACAGGAGGGCACAGTGTAAAGAATTTCATCAGGGGATTTGAAAGTAACCTGTCGAAGCAGTTGCTTTTAGTCCATCTCAGTTCCTTCACATGCAGCATTGCTTGGCCCTGCAATCCAAAGGTGTGAGCACATGCCAGCTGCAAAGGAGCTGCCAAACATGGCACATCTGCACAGTGAAGCACTGCCCGCGCTGCTGCCTCAAGGTGCTCACTGTGGGCCAGCATGGACAGAACTGGGCCAACCCTGCTGTGCTTCTTTCTTAGCACAGCACAAGCTTCCCTGGAGAACCCTGTGCCCATCCCATTGCCCAATAGCTCTGCCAGCCTTCTGCCCTTTGTACACCGTTCCCTCACTTCTCTTCTTGCATCTGCTCTGTAGGCTCAGGTTCTGCTGTTAGTTTTTCCTGCATACCTGCTAAGGAATGAAATGGTGTGTCACTTCAGTTGTTCCCTGTAGTGTTTTTCAGTTGTGATTCTTGCTGATCATACCTACGCTTCCTTTCCTGTGCCTGTCTTCTGCCTGAGCATAGGCACCCATCAGAGGTTACATCTACGTGTCCTACAATGTCTTCAAGCTGTGGCAAATAAGGCTTGGGATCAGCACTCATACTAAGCCACTATCTGTAGCCGTGCAGTTGTATTTCTGGGTTTGCCATGTGCAACTAGCTCATTTGGTGAACAAGCTCCTTAGCTGCTCTCCCTGTCTGATACTCCCTGGACCAGAGGGAGAAGAAGCTGAGCTCTTCAGGTCACTCCTACAATCATGGTATCCTACAGGAGGCCATAAACCTTGGAGAAAAGGCTCCCAGCCTCTGCCTCTAGCACTGTATTTCACACAAACATGAAATATGGGAACTGTTCTTGGAGCTTGGACCAAACAGCTCCCAGCTGAAGGGTCTTGTCTGCCCTCTCTGACTGTTTCTGCACAATACCCTGCTTCAAAAGGCAGTAAGTGAATGGCCAGAATCATTCCTTTCCCTTTTTCCTGGAAAGACATGGTGTAGTGATTTGAAATGTGCATGCTTCCTACAGATAAAATGAGAATTGGACAGGTTACCTTGCTTCTTGATCAAGTGCTTCAGTCACTGGGCTAATGGAGACCCAGGAGCGAATGCTGCTGGATGTTTGGAAACACAGAAATTTGGCAGCATATATTACACTGAGAAAAATACCTAGACTGTGGCCTTCATGTGGCTCAGAGGAACATTTACTATCTGCACAATGACTGGACTTAAACCAGCTTTTTGTAAACCACCCTCACCATTCTGAGCTGACCTAGAACAGGAACAGGACTTTATGGCATGTTCTTACTGCAAAATAAGCCAATGCCAGAGAACTAGCTTCACTCTGGGACCTGTCACTAATACTGCACAACTCTTGGACTGATAAATAGCAATTTATGAGAGATCTGGCCACAGAGCTGGCAATGGACAGTGCACATGAGACTGTATCAGAGCTGGTTCCCCAAACTCTTTGCTGCCTTCTTCTTCAGGTTTTCTACTTCAAACTGTACACCCCAATGCCACACTGTGCAGTAGGCAGTGTATGCTCTCTAAGGTTGTAGTGCTTGCTGTGTCTCAGGCACTACGAACTGGAAAAGTACACATGCATAAAAACCCCATGTATTATGAGAGGGCTCTCATGCAGCCCAGCTGAAACCCAGAGTTAGAAGTCAGATAATGGGGAGATATCCAAACCTAAGTGTTCCTTGTAAGTGAACCGATAACCTGCAGCAGGAATTACTTACATCTATAATAATAAGGATTAAAGCATTGTCATATTTTAAGCCTTAAAGGAGAGCTGTAGTTAAAGCCAGACTGAAATTTTACACCAAATCCTAAGTGAGGAAAAAAAATCTCTCCCTAAAGATGCTGTACTTCCCTTGTGTGCTTCACAGGGAAAGCCCAGTATTTTTGGAAACGTCACTAGTCCAAAAACCCAAAGACTTCTGTTTGCTCAGGGATTCTCATACATTCCTTCCTGGGGTAAAATAAACTGGTAATCCTCATTGTTAGAGAAATGATGTTTATCAACATATAAACACAAACTATTTATTAAAAAAAAAGGACAAAGCTTAATTTAAATCTACTACAGTTAATGAAAGCCCTCAGTAGCCTGAGATTGAGATCCAGCTTCTCATAACCCAGAAGAGCAGAGGCAACATTAGCATCGTCACACTTCTGCCCTTAGTCATGACCTCTTTGGCACAAGGCTGAAGCGCAGAGGGAGGGCAGGCTGCACTGCAGCAGTGCAGGGCACAGACTGCTGGTGCAGATGCAGGACAACCACTGCACAGCACCTCCTGTATAAACCTCACTGCGTTTTGCATACAGAAAATCGTTGCTGTGGAAATACATTCTTTTTTTTTTGCTGTTTTTTCCGTGCCACAACAGCAGTTTTCCAGTACCTCTCTCCTTTTGTAATTCAGTTCTTTTTGGGTGAAGTTGTCCCCATCTCTGTAAAAGGTTAGGAGTTTGGCGGCTGGGAAGTATTGCACAGGTGTAGAGGAAGGGAAGAACGTGGTCATGTGTGGATGGGGTGGTTTCTTCCTGACAGTGTTAAGAACCCAGCTGTTCTTGCAAGTGAAAGGCTCTGTCTTGTTGGCCATACATAAATAGGTCTCCATCTAGACTTTGCGTGACTGTGACGTACAGGATGAGACCCCGTGTTAGCAAAAGTAACCAAGCAGTGAGGTCAGAACAGGACAATGGGAAAAACTGAACTCTGTTACGACCAACCGTCATGTTGATAAATGCAGCTTCATTGTTTTTTTATAAACAAAATTAAACTTAATTTGCTTCACAGTGGCTAAGGTGCCGTTAATTCAAAACCCACCAAATTACTCACTGGACACAGTTAATAGTCAGCAGACCACATAGACCAGGCTTTGAAAGCTTTTAATATTCACTGAAGTGCTGCTTGTATCCAATTATAACTCACTACTTGCCATCTTAATAATTTAAATCTGTCCACTCTTTAGAGAGGGGGGAAAAAAAGCACTAATCAAAGACATGAATGCACCTTTTGCTTTTGACAGCATTAAATTAAAACTAAATGGTAGATCTTGAATGAGTTACTCTGCAAGAATAAAGGCATTAATGAGGTAATTTCATTATAGAGGCTCATCCAAGCCTATGTGAAAACAAGGGAAGTAAATGGAGAGGAAAGCCACCGAGGAAATTAGGGTTCCTTCCACACTAATTAATGTTTTGGGGCATTTAGTATAGGCACCAAATTAACTGCTCCAAAGAACTCCATTGAAGAAAAAAAATACATTGTTGCCCTGCCATGTAATTAGAAGACAGTACAAGGAGAACACTTAATGAGTATAAAGCCAGCCTTTAACTTATTCTGCCCGGCTTCTGAAAACATGCCATTGTGGAGGCCTAAGTTTAAGGAAGCAACAGGCGTACAATATAGGATTGTTTAGGTCCTTCTGTTCGGTGAGCTGTAAACAGGTAGCCCTGAATGAGAGACTCTGGGACTCCTGGGAGGCCCGGCTTCCCAGCAAAAAAAGACTTAAATGCATCCAGAGGGAAGTAAAAAAGGTGAATAGGCCCAGCGCAGCTCGCCCAGTGAATGCTCACTGCTGTCTTAAAAGATTACATGATGTTGTGCCACCCCCTCTCATTGAGTTATCTTTACACTGCTTTTGTCTCCTCTAATTGGAGCTGATGAGGTGCTAATTGGTTGCTTTTTAAAAAAAGCACTGCTTAAGCACTGGCAAGCAGAGTAAGACAGCGTGAGTGGAGTTAATGAGGGCTTAGCACCCCACAGACCTCAAGCAGCCCCACCGCCATGTATAGGCATGCCTTCCTGTCGGTATAAACGAGCACGTGAAGGGACAGGACTGAATTTAGGTAAATGTCCGCGAGAGGGTTGCGAGAAAAGGGGCAGCGCCAGGGACGGCAGAGCCCGGCTGCGTGGCAAGCACCCGATGGACGCCCCTCTCCGGAATACTTCGCATGGGCTTTGTTTCTGGAGGGCTGACAGTTTTATGCGAAGAAAGAATATAAAAACTATCCGATCTGTTGCTGATATTGCCCAGCAATAGGCAAAAATAATCCTGCAGGTTTACTGAACGTGGCGCTGCAAATGTACCCGGTGAGCTCAATCTTCTGTCGTGTCTGAGTTTGCTTATATGTTGTCTACGCAGACGGGTGGCACAGAATGATCTTTCAGTATCCAAAAGGCTGTGTTTTTTACATATATGTGACACTTTTGGGGCTCCAGGAAGAAGTTGGCCCATCACAGAACCATCTGGGTTGGAAAAGACCTTCAAGCTCATCAAGTGCAACCATCAACCTGACATTAGACTGTGTCCCTTAGTGCTATAGCCAGACACCTCTTAAGCCTCCCGCCAAGGAAGGGGGACTTCCCTGGGCAGCTCTAAATATGTTACCTCTTGAATGAAAACTGTGTCAAGTGTGTAAAACACTTATTTAACTGAAGTTCAGCTAAGCTTCTGCACTGCTTGGTGCTCCCTACTTTCACCTGTCACAGAAATACACGACCCTAAATAACAAAGAGGACTTTCATGCAGCACTTTAAATTCTGTACTTGGCGTCTGTAAGATTTTAAACACAAGCAGTTGTCATAAAGTCACACAGTAAATATCACAGATTCATAGAATGGCTGGGTTGGAGGGGACCTTAAAGGTTTGCAAACAGACAGTTACTTGGATTTGTGTTATGCTTGGTAATTTGTACCCCTATTCACATTCTAAACAGGGTTCTGTTCACTCCTGTGCATGGGCGCTTGCTTTTCTTTCTGTTGTCATGAAAACCAGGGATTTCTTGCAAGCTGGTAGAAAGAAACTTCCCAGTGGATGAAGTTAGGATTAATTCCTCTAAACATTTGTTCCTGGAGCTATCCATCTATGGAAGCTCAGCAAAGCAGAGCTCTTTGCTTTAGGAGGTCCCAAAAGATGCAGAGCTAAGAAACCTTCCCGTTCCATTTAGGTCTAATTGAACAAATATCTTATCTTTTTTATGCACTGAAAAATCTTCATGTGTTTTCCATGGTAGGTATAATTGTGCCTGCAGAGATCTGCACTCTCATCACGGTTACCTGCTGAGTTCTCACAGAATCCTTGCAGGAGGTAGTACCTTGGGTTTCCTTTGTTTCCCATGGGATTAATAGCTGCTGATTTACCCCTAGCCAGTGTGACTTGGGTTGTAAAATCACATGCTGTGCGTGCCAAGATGTAATCCTTAAACATATTCTACCCTCTTTCCATTTTCTCCTCCAGTTCACTTTTTGCCTTGCTGCCGGGCAAGGCGAGGTGCTTCCCGGACCCCCTCCCTTCCTAATGGCCACAAATAGGTGCACAACGTGGCCAATTTAAATAGAAATTACTTTCATTTTCTGAAGGTGATTCTATTCTTAAGAAGCAAAGACAAGCAGGCTGGGGTACTCCCCCAGCTCCTAGTGTTCCCAACCCTACAAGGTGGTAGCTTCATTGTTCTGGATGCTGCTTCATCAGCCACAGCTTAGGGATACATACAGAGGATGAATGCAGCCCTACCACACCAGAGGAGCAAGAAAAGTAGGAACCACTTACCTCAGCCTATAGGATGGCATATCTCACCTACTAATGAGGAGGCTAAAGTGCCTTGAAACACCCCCTCTTTTGGTAGATTTGGGTCTGTAAGCCTTATCTTTTCCTCTGGAAGTGGTGAACAGTTTAGCGGTTGCAAAGTGCACGTAGTAGATGTCACATGGCAAAGGCAAAATCACATTTCTCGTTAATGTTGCACCTGCTAGAGCAGAAGTATCTTTCTGTTTCTGCTGAAACTTGTTGCTTGGGGTACTTTCAGGTCAATCATGCGTGAGACCAAACCGGTGGCTCCTGCCTCCAACTGATGATGAATCTCTCATCTCTGACCTCCGAGGGGATTTGTCAGCTGTCCCTTCATATTCCCAATACAGTGAAACAGCACCTGCTGTAGAAAAAAACACTTTCCCACAGCCACTGCCATCAGTAATGCCTGCAGGGAACGCAAGCAGCAGAGAGCTGGGTGAGTGAAAGGAGAGCTGAATGTGCTCTGGAACCCTCCTGCAGTGACCCAGTGTTGTAACAGGGGCCTTGCTGCTGCTGGGAGCCCGGACATCCTCTGTCCCTGGATCCCATCAGTCAGTCCAGTGACCAGGATGCGGTCAGCATGTCTCAGGGTATGAGCATATGTTTTCCTCTGAACTCTGAGCGTTGCTTCTGCTTCTGCTTCAGGCAGTAACCTCGATGAAACTAAACTGAATAGAGCTTTTATCTGACTAGTTATCCCTTTGGGTACCAACATTGCTGAGAATTCCTTCCTGCTCACACATAAGAGCAAAAGCGTGCAATGCACACTCTTATGCTTAAAAAGATTTGATGGTCCTCTATCCAACAAGTAATGCTTTAGGGACTGATCATTCCTTAAATTATCTTCTCCATTACAATTAACAGCTATATTGCATTAGAGAAACAATGAGGTTATTAAAAACATGCGCAGCTGCTGAAGGAAGGCCGGTAGGCAGGAGGCAGACAAATACAATGGGGAAGGCAGAGAGGTTAAGTAACATAAGTGAGATAACGGGAACGTAGCAGAGGTGAGATAAATAGTATGGGGCAGACACCTGACAAGTGAAAAGGACTCACTAAGTGGAAGAGAAGCAGCAGTGAGAGCAGTGGGTGGTTCCCATTGTGCTGCCATGAGGATCACACGAGCTCAAGTAGCCAAAAGTCCAAAGCTGGAGATGCTTCTGTGTTTTTCATGATTCACTTCCAGGTCATTTGCTTTAGAAAATTCTAAATTTGATGACTTCTGATGCTCAAAGCAGTTCAGACGTTTCCAAATCTGTTCTGCTCAGTATTTAAAATGCTCAATAAAATCAAGGAAGAGCTGACTGAATGTTGTTACTTTGCAATCCTAAAACTGAATAAAGCACAAAGGGAGGAGAGTGTGAGAGGGGGCTGAACTGTTGTGCCACTCCACTTGCCTCTTAGTGACCAAAAAAGGATTCTTGTGTGGTGAGATGCACCCACCAGTTTCCGGCAGATGTTTATGAAAGCTAAAACTAAAATTAATTACCACCATGGGGTTTCTGCAGCTTTAGGCCACACTTAGGTTAAGTCATTTGACTTTTGAAACATGTTAAGCCCTCGGCAGTTCATTAATTCTTGTGTCCGTGGATTTAGCCACCCAATTTATGCATCTTTTTTGAAATCTAGCCTCTTCTACTAAGCAGGTCATAGCTGATGACTAAGCATTATTTCTAAGGTTTAGTCTTGATCTGGGAATAGTAATTAGCAAATGATGTCTCCTCTTTTATTATTTTTTTTTCTAAATCTGTGATAGCATCCCTGAACTGGTGTCCGAGAAAGATGTGCTTTGCCTTTACCTCATCTCTGTACCTTTGTTAACTAGCCTACTGTTTATTGTGAGAATTTGAGTAAATAGGAACATAAATGTTTCTGAGTAGTGTAAAGTATTTGCTTCCTTTTCTTGGATTTTTTTTTTTCTGTGTCATTAACAGTAAGTATTTCCTCAACAGAAGTGCTGAAACGTCCTGCAATCATTTTGGAAGTCAAAGGCTTGCTGAAGAGTATCTGATACTCATTGTGGAAGCTACAAAGCCTCATCATAACCTTGTTTGCATGTTTCCCACATCTTAATCTGTGGAACGTCTCAATTAACCCCAGGGTTTGTTTGTTACCTTTGGTAAAGTTTTGGCTGGTGCATCTGCTGGATCAGGTGCTGAACTGAGAATCAGGTTAAGCTAAACACTTTCCTGATATCTCAGTGTTCCAGTGGGGCTGGGATTCTGAGACTGCCTAAAACCACCAACATGGATAAGAAGATAAATACCACCATTACTTTGCAGCCTAAGCTCTGTACGGTCAGGCAGGATGTTTTTATTTGTTTCACACCTAGAAAAAATAATACCAGTGAACCTCCAAGTGGTTTTTGGCACGTCTGAAAGCTTTCTGTGGGCTCACTCAGCAGTCGTGTGCAATAGGGCAGTATGCACCACAGCACTGTGCAGGAGACACGCAGCCAAGAGCAACACTACAGAACACCTTCTGGAACAAAATGACCTCACCATAATGTTTGAACTGGGATATGCTATTCCAGAGGCTTTGATGTTAGTCCAGGCCAGGGGATCCAAAAACATAGTATGAATGTTGGGTTTTCCAGATGAACTTCATTATTTAAGTATTTTATAGTTACTTTTTTATTCTTTGCAATTAAAATAACCAGAGAAAGAACCTTCTTTGTCCTTCTTTGTCCCTAGCTCAGTCTGTAGGACATTTTCACATGCAAAGAAAGTATCACAACACTGCTCAAGTGCTTTAACCTTCCTGGAAAATAACACTCGATGAGTAAGACACTATTGTGATTCTTTCAGTTGGAACAGTGAAATATGAAGAATAAAGCAAAGCAAGGCTTATCACAGGAAGCAGGCAGAAATGAAGGGATTCTGAGGGTGACCTGTCCTGCTCAGGGCACAGAGGCCGCTCCCAAAAATGCCTGTGCAAGTACTGTGGCCTTGTCAGCATTCTCTTTAGGTACCCAGCAGTTGCAACAAATACAACATTCCCTGTAATGTTTTGCATGAATTCTATCTGCAATTGTTTAAACCCAGTGCTTTTTTAAAGGCCGTTACCCGTTTTACCAATTACCTTCAGCACAACTGGCTTTTTATGGCAGGTTCTACAGTACATATTAGAGAGAGTGGAGTGTGCAAATTCCCCCTGTGCCCGTAGTGGTGGTCTGATGCAGAGCAGCCTGCCTCTATGCAAAGGCTACACATGAAAATAGCAGAGGGAAGACAACATATCCACAGTGGATGAGCATTTCCAAGTTAGGTGTACCTGCATTCCAGATGCAAGGATGGCCCAACTGTTAAAATACATCGTATGACAATGTCACCTGATTGTAGCAAACAGTAGAGAGCACTTGTTTGTTCTAAAGAAAGCTCTGGAAAACGCCCATGGTTGTTTCTCTCAGAGATCATAAGAAATCAGTAGGGCACAAATGAACTGAGAAAGCATTTCATGTCTAATAGGCCACTCCTATTCAGGTTGGATATTAGGAAAACGTTCTTCTCAGAAAGAGTGGTGAGGTTGGAGCAGGCTGTCCAGGGAAGCAGTGGAATCAGCATCCCTGAAGTGCTCAAGAAGAGGGTTGCTGTGTGGCTGTGAAGGACGTGGTCCAGAGCGGTCACAGGCACAGGCCTGCTATTCTTATAGAAATAAAAGAGGGTGAGAAGAAGGAATTTCTGAAGTTAGAGAGCTTAATTTTAAACCAGAAATCTGAGAATTTCTCTGGAGGGAAAAGAAAAGCACTGCCTTCCCTTCATAGCTTCCGAGTGAAAAATGAAAGCTATGCATCCAGCCAAGCGGTTGGGATCTCCTGGCCATGCCCGTGATGTTAACTCTCAATGCTTGCTGTGTGAGGAGAGCTCCCTGAGCGCAGTGTTACGCCCGAGCACGGTGTGCAGCCCAGGCTGCCCGGCTGGCATCGCTCCGGCCCAGCAGGGCCCACGGATGCATGCGTTAGCAGCCGCAGTTACACGGACACCGGCAGCCTCACAGTGAGAGCACAGCAAAATCCCTCGATGACGACTGAAGCAATTTCGGCTTAAAAAAAAACGCAGGCTTTGCCAAACGTCATTGTTTTGGACTTCTCTTGACCTCGCTCGGCAGAACGCTCCCACTGGTCGCAGCTTTCTGCCCAGCATCCCGGTGATGACCAGTTCTGCAGGCGCTTGCTTCTCGCACCGATTCGCGGGGTGGAAGCGCTGCCTGCCCTCCCACCCCAGCTCCAGCAGCCCTCTGCTCGGGTTGCCCTGGAGACAAAGCTTCCTGTGCGTAATCCAAGCTTATCCAGCTCCTTATCCTACATGTGACCCTTAATTACTTGCTAAATTAGAATGGTTTTCTGAAAATCACAAGGGGAGGTTAATATGTTCTTCCAGAGCTGGTCAAGCTAAGATGACACTAAATTCACAGGGAATTCAAATTACATGATCCCTGAAGGCGTCTCTTTCAGAAGGAAGATGAACTTTCCCAATAGGAGGCAGTGTGCCATGATAATGCCTCTGTCACTCACTTTCCTTGTCCTGCTTGTCTAGCTACAGCTTAATCTGGTATGAACAATGTAGTAAGTAAATATCAGGTTGATTAATTATGGTGCAAGATTCAGTAACTGCTTGTCTTCTATAATTAACACGGTCATTGAAATTAAGTAACACGCTTCATACATGGATTCCTGGACTAAAAGAAATAACACAGGAGAATCCTCAAGGCTGTCACAGGGAAAGTGAGGAAATAACAACAGAGGGTCAAAATATTAATTCTCTCTTTAAAACGACTGTACATTTTAAGGTATTCTTCACACAGGAAGTGACTTTACTGCTTCTGCATGTCCTCGCAGAGACAGAACAGAGTTGGTCTGTAAAAATATTGCTTCTGTTTTCTGACAGCACACCTTTCTTTCACCAGTGTGACAAATAGAAGTTGCAAGAAAAGGCGCACATCATGCAGAGATGCTCACCTACCTTCCTGCTCAGGATTTCTAACTACAAGACAGCATATTTCAGAATTTTGCCACCAGCACGGTAAACAATGGTTCCCTCAGCACATTTTAGAAAGGCAACACCATGACCTCTTTTTTTTTTTTTGCATTTTCTTTCTTTTCTGTGTTTGAATTCATGTATTATTTGCAGGACAGTACTGAAGGAAGTTCTAACAATTAAGGAACAATTTTTGTTTCCTTAGCAGGAAGGAACTCCGTGAGCTCAGCACCGAGCTCATGTAGTCAAAACAGCTTGAAGGGATAGCTTGCTTTCCAAGCATTTTGAACACTTCTCCCAAAGGTTCTGATTTTCACAGAAGCACAGAATTTTGAGACGCTTTCTAAAATATAGATAAATAAGAGATACACAAGTATGTATTTTACACATACGTTGTAGTAAAGAAAGCATTTTCTTAAGAAATCCATGCTTCCCTTCTTTCAGTTTCTGCATTCAAACTGTGAGGATGGAAAACAAGGTCACCGACATTCAGTGATTTCCCTCTGCCTTCAAGTCCCCATACAACATTAGGAAAAAGCCAGGGATCTCCCTGGTACCACTGCCTTCTTTGGAGAAGGGTCGGTTCAGAAGTGTGGGCCAGATTTTCACACTCATTACAGGAACCTCATGGCTACCATAAGAAAACAGACTAAATACATAAATAAATGGATGGAGAGCAGGGGTGGTGACACAGATTCCCCTGGGGACAAAAGAAATAGACAATTACCATTCTCTCTCAGTCCAGTGAGAACATGTAAAAGAACCAGAAAAGTGTCACATCCTCTGCTATCCCCTTGTTTAGACCAGACCAGAGAAGTGTAGAAAGGAAGAATATGCTACATATAAATAATTGTTAAGTGCTAGGCTACAAGGCTGCAGCAAGCTGTGACCAGTTTCTCTCACAGCAATTCTCTTGTACCTTTGGATTGACATCACTACCAGGAATGAAGATAATCAATTTGAGGGGGGAAAAAAGAAGATATCCTAAACACTTGAGATTGTCTCCAGCTGCTCTTAAGATATCTGCATTCCTTGTTTATTTCTTTGTTTTATATCCTTTTGGTCTCTAGCTTAGAAAAAGAACAGAAAATAGTCGTACAATAATGCCTTGTAGCCTATGGCATATTCCATTTCAGGATCCTAACAAAAGGTCTGCAGGCATATAAGAATAGTTTCAGTCTAAGTTTAGTTCAGTCTGGAAAAACTTTTCAGTTCCCTGTGACAAAATGGAGCAAATTAGCTTGAAAGAGTAACAAAACAAACAGTGCTTGAGGGATCTAGGAAGGCAGGCAGCAAGATCCTTCAGTTAGCCCAGTCTGGCAATTAACTCACCTATAAAAAAGACTTCTGCGGTTTCATGGTGACCAACAGACCCTGCCAGTGGGGTCTCCTAGCCTGCAGGGTATGGCAGGTAAGCTCTGGGGAATCTTGGTGGGGCATTTCAACCCATGGTCATCACAGGCTTTCTCTAGGCCTTCTCTGATCACTGCTGCCTCAGCAGGGAGCAGCAAGGGCTGTGTGCTGGCACGTGAGCTGCTCCAGTTTGTAGCCCAGCATACAATTCCAAATGTGGCTTTGTCAGCAGTTTGCACTAAGAAACTTCTCTGAGGCTGGCGTACACCCTCCTTCTGGTCAGCTCCTCTAGCAATATTATAACCTTTCCAAGCACCAGAGCTGGCTTGCCTAGAGGGCTGGAACTTTTGCTTTGTTTCAAGGCTGAAACAGACCACAGACCATGGAATATTTCTGTTTTCTAAAACACGTAACTAGGGTTCACTGCTTTCTTTCACTGCTTTCTTTGAGTCAACTGCAAATAATAATAATAATAATAATAATAATAAATGAACAGATTTTACTGGAAGCACGTCCACAGTATTTTTTTATGTGGCTACTAAGTATTGATGGCAGAAAGTTGCTGGAAATTAAATGTGTTAGTGCTGTAAATAATGCTAAGAACTGCATTTTGACAGTCTTTAGTCTGAAGAACTCTTTTCCTCTGGTATTTAAGGAGTCTGCTAGTGATCTAACTTATGCATAAAGAAGGATGTGCAAGCCATGGATTTCAAGAGCACTGCCCTACTTAGTCTAAGGAGAGAATACAGATTGTTATTATTTAGATGGTAGAGAGGAAAAATCATCTCCCCTGACGTGCTAGTGATGCTCTTCTGTTAGGGTGCTGTTGGACACCTTTGCTTCAAGGGAGCTATTGCTGTTCTATGACTACAGCTTCACCTGGTGCATGCGTTCTACCCCAGATGAAGGACTTTGCATTTCCCTTTGTTGAACTTTAGGAGATTCTGCTGGCCCATTCCTGCAGTCTGTCCAGGTCTCTCTAGAAACAGACCCACAGTTACAAGCCAGGCCTAAGAAACTGACAGACTTTCTTCTTCTAGATAGAATAGGGCTAAGAAAGTTGATGGAAGTGTGTATGGGGTAAGTAGAGAAAAACTGGTTGTTCATGACACTCCTTATTCTGAACATTTAAAGCCTTAGCTGTGCTGTTCTAAGCATTGCTTTTTGATTATGTAATGCTTAGGGGATTGTTTCTGTTTTTGCACTGGGTAGACAAAAACTTTATACTGTGAGAAAAGCCAGAAAGGGCCATGAGAGCAATGCTCATATAAAAACGCAGTCTGTGATTTTCTTTTTTTTCTATAAAATTGTAAATAACCGTAGCAATATCTGTTCTGCCTTTGCATGGCTATGCATAAAAAGCTCACTGGGACCATTCACATCATTTTCAGTCATTACCATAGCCAGTGGCAGAGAGTAACTGAAACGTGCAAGCTTTGCAACATCTTCAAACGTAGGCATCTGTAAATTGAGATTCCCTTTCGGAAAGCTGGTACGTGATTAAAGCATGGTTGTTGGAATGTCTCTGACTGCCTTAAAGTAATCTAAAGGCTCATATAGAGGATTAAAAAGATTCCTCTTGTGTTTGAACAAATACAGATGATGTTGGGAAGCATTTTCCTGACTGCTCTAGAGTGCAATAAGCAAGAGAGAACCAGGTAATGGTGCTGAAGGACAGTGAAGAGAGGAAGATCAGCTACCAAGCCATATGATGTGAGCACCAGATTAAATGAAGGCACATGTGATAGAGATGTCTACTGCAGACCCTGCTTTCTCTACCACTTATATGAGGAAAATGGTACTTCTAATGTACACTTTGATGTCTTTTAGGCATCCACTTAAGAAGGACTTGGGGGTCCAAGAAGGACTTGAGGGTCTTGGTGGACGAGAAGCTGGACATGAGCCAGCAGTGCGTGCTTGCGGCCCAGAAGGCCAACTGTATTCTGGGCTGCATTAAAAAAGGGGTGGCCAGCAGGGAGAGGGAGGTGATTGTCCCCCTCTACTCATCTCTTGTGAGGCCCCATCTAGAGTACTCGTCCAGGCCTGGGGCCCCCAGTACAGGAAGGACATGGAGCTCTTGGAGCGGGTCCAGAGGAGGGCCACTAGAACAGAGGGCTGGAGCACCTCTCCTATGCGGAAAGGTTGAGGGAACTGGGCTTGTTTAGCTTGGAGAAGAGAAGACTCCGGGGAGACCTCATTGTGGCCTTCCAGTACTTGAAGGGAGTGTATAGACAGGAGGGGGAACAGCTGTTTATGAGGGTGGATAGTGATAGAAAAGGGGGAATGGTTTTAAACTGAGACAGGGGAGGTTTAGGTGAGATATTAGGAGGAAGTTTTTCACCCAGAGGGTGGTGGCGCACTGGAACAGGTTGCCCAAGGAGGCTGTGGATGCCCCATCCCTGGAGGCATTCAAGGCCAGGCTGGATGTGGCTCTGGGCAGCCTGGGCTGGTGGTTGGCGACCCTGCCCATAGCAGGGAGGTTGAAACTAGATGATCACTGTGGTCCTTTTCAACCCAGGCCATTCTGAGATTCTGTGATTCTATGATATGAGAAGACCCTTGCTCACTTCACTATGCTTGCTGAACAAGGAGTCCAGAATGGTCACAGCAGAGGTAAATGCCTATCCTGTAGATGTAGATGTGCAAGAAGTGAAGTTAAGATTAATCTGTTGTGTAAATACAGACAAGCCAATTACTAACTATCTCAGGCTAGGGCCACATTCCAAAATTTTGCCTGTGTTAATGACAGGAAGCAGTACTTTGCTGTCCCTGGACACAGGGGCCCGGGCACCCTGCTCTGGGTGGTACCAAAGGGGCAGTGGCTGGACCAGATGGACCAGAGGCGCTTCCAACCTCAGCCAGTCTGTTATTCTGTGACAAATGTGCTCTGGCCATGTCCTCAACTAAATTACACCTGCCAACTTTGCCATGTATGTGCAATTCTGAAGTGCAAGAAAACTTGCAATTTTTACTGACAGTTTATGCTGTTAAAGAAGATGCCTTACATATATCAGTGAGAGTCCTTTGTGCTGGTATGCACTGTGCATAGCACTGTGCCTTCTGTGGGAAAACTTGGATGTCAACACCTTTGCAGAGCTGGTATGACGATAAATAAGCTCATGTTAACAGAACATCCTGTGAAGCACAGTGTGTATTTGCAGAACTAAAGATCTTCAGCAATAAAGACATTTTCTGGGATAGAAGTTATAACTGAGACCACGGTGATCTCAACAGCAGTTTTTGCAACCACCGTGGCCATTCATGAGGACTTTTCCAGCAGCTTGCTCTGATGAAGCCCTCCCAGAATAGCAACACTGGTACACACATGTTCACATGAAAGGATCCAAACTTCAAGGCATTAACCAAACCTCCCTGGTGCCGCAGGGCTGAGTTTAACAGTGTAAATGCAAGGGCCACAAAGGGAAGCTATCAAGAAAACTCTTTTAAATAAAATGTTTTGAAGTTTGATGTCCCTGAAGTTTATGTCACTTAGCCAACATATATGTAAAGTGTACATTTATGTGTATGTATCTGCAAGTTTGTGTGCCTACATATGTATGTACATACAGTTTGGTTAATTCATTTTCTTCAATCAAGGGAAAAGAGTAGCTGAACTGTGGCAGTTATTGCAGTGTAGAAGAAGTTTCAGAACAGTGTGATTATACAAGCTAAGTGGAGTTTTCCTTTTTGACAGTGGGTAATTAAGAAATACCCATATGGTGATCTGGGAAATCCTATTCCCTGACTACAGACTGCTGTGAAGCAGTCTGGAGTTTCACATGTTCAGCGACACTTATGAAATAACTATGAATTACTATATAAAACAAAGGGGCACAATCAGTCAAATGACAGATGAGTTGACTGCAGTGATGGTATATGCAAAAGCAGCTGCATGATGTTCTCTTTTACCCACCAGTATGATGAAAAAACTTAGTGTAATGTCATGAAGTTCTGCAGTCCCGTGTTTGTTCTCTTAAATTATGAATTGTTCCATGCTTGCACCTTTAAGCTGTAGAATTTCAGACATGCTTATGTGTGGGGGTAATAAAGAGATTCGTTTCAAGGCTAGTGATTTTGGCTGTTTTGTCCTTTCAGCATGGCTCAATTATTTTACTGGCATTGTAAGTTCCAAGCTTACTGCCAGGCGCATGGTGTGTACAGGACAGGGCTTCACGCTGCTCTATTCACATCTCTGACACTTTATGACGTTTTACCCCCCTGAAGTAATTGCTGTGCATTCTATTGCTAGAATGTTCTAGATTCTATCGGAAGGATGCCCCATTCCTGGAGACCTTCAAGGCCAGGCTGGATCAGGCCCTGGGCAACCTGATGGAGCTGTGGTGTCCCTGTGCACTGCAGGGGAGGTGGACTAGATGGCCCTCAAAGGCCCCTTCCAACTCAAGGATTCTATGATTCCGTGAATCTATTTCTAGATCTTTATGCAGCAGAGGACATAAGCTGATTTTTGTCAAGGAGGAAAAACCCAATTCCCTTCATATCCCCTATTCCCTTAACATTCCCCTTACTTCCCCAACTCCCTTAAAACATCATTACCCAAAACACAGTCTGCAGTTACTGAGGGACACTGTATAGCGAGATGCTATACAAAAACAAAAATCAAGCACTTCCTTCTCAGCTAACACTTAACAAGAACACAAGGATATTTAAGTTCTTCCAACATTCATCTCAGAAATACTTCTCTACTATACATACTCTGACCAGCGTGTACGCTTCGCCTAATTGAGAATACAGCTTTCCCAGCTAACACGGACAGCACTACCCCACACCTTCAGAACAAGAACTGCCCAAAGGACTATTCCCCGCCCCACGCCTCGGCAGGCGGAGGCGAAGGCGGAAGCGGAGGAGCGGCCGCCCGGAAGCCCCGCCCTCCCCGCCTGGAAGCAACCCCCCTGCCGTGCCCTTGGCCCCGCCCCCTCGCTCGGCCAATCGCGTGGCGCCCTGTTGGCGGCGCGCGCCGTCCCGCAGCACGGTGCAAGATGGCGGCGCGCGCGCAGCGAAGCGGGCTGGCGGCAGCTGTGGTGGCCGGGGTGCTGCTGGCCCTCGGACGGGCGGCGGCGGCGGCGGCGGCGGCGGCAGCGGAGGGCTCGGCGGGGCCGCACCGCCGCTTCGAGTACAAGTACAGCTTCAAAGGGCCGCACCTGGTGCAGGCAGACGGCACGGTGCCGTTCTGGGCGCATACGGGCAGTAAGTGGCGGGCGGGCCGCCGCGCGGCGCCGGGGCGGGGGA
>JACDJE010000204.1:1181172-1192027 GCA_016647715.1 Pavo muticus
GCGGAGCGGGGCGGCGGTGCGGGACCGTGTGGCGGCGGCCCCCCCCTCCCGGCGGCGGTGCGGAGTCCCGGGCTGTCCCCGTGCGTAGTGCTGATGTGTCATTGCGGGCGGCGGGGGCTGCCCCTGCAGTGCTGCTGGGCGCGCAGCTCTGCCCTGTTTTACTGTCTCTGAAGTCGTTTTTTCTGCCTTTATTTTTTCCCTTTATTTTTGTGAATTTGATCCGGGCCCATTGCGGTCCGTCCGTGGGTGCTGGGTTGTGACTCAGAAAGTTATGTGGCGTCGTGCTACACGTGTCAAAAGGGCAGCGCTCGGGGAATGAACCGCCTGCCTTGCTTTCTTCCTATCCCGAAACTCGGGACCACCTTTCTTTAAGCCATCGAACAGAGGATGAGACCATCTTTGTGAAGAGCAGCCGAGAAAACGCTGATTTATGTTAAAACAAGCAAAACATGCAGCACACTTTAGCAAAAAAAGTGTTTTTTTTTAATTTATATTCATATTTTAGCCATCAGATCGACCATCTCTTTCAGGTGCATGTTGTTGTACCAAACAGAAGGTGAAAAAATGCTTTGTAAAGCAGTAGTAATTACCCTGTTAAAAGTAACGATCCTTTCTGTTTTCAGGTTTTGCTTTTTTAGGTTTTTCCCTTTTCCTCCCTAATTGAATATGTAGTTAAAATGGTTGTTCCTTTTCCTTTCCAGATGCCATACCAAGTGCGGATCAGATTCGTATAACAACGTCTTTGAAAAGCCAGAAAGGGTCAGTGTGGACCAAAAACAAGTCAATATTTGAACACTGGGAAGTCGAAGTGACCTTTCGAGTTACAGGCAGAGGCCGCATTGGAGCAGATGGACTGGTATTGAGTTTGATCTAATTTAAGAAACAGACATACTTGAAAAAGTGGATGTAGGCTTACAGTTCTTCCTTCCTTTCTGTAATAGGCAATCTGGTTTACGGAGGAGCAAGGCATGGAAGGTCCCGTGTTTGGGGCAGCTGACAGGTGGAATGGTGTTGGAATTTTCTTTGATTCCTTTGACAATGATGGAAAGGTTGGTTGGAAGCAAACTCTTCTAGTAAAGATAAAACTAATTTCCTGCTTGTTTGGCACTTACAGCTTTGGGGAAAAAGACAGCGCATCACTTTCCTATTTCCCCCCACCTCTTACTTAAAGGGCTGCATTAAAACAATCATATTTCTCTAATACAATTTCATCTAGGCCTTTTCCACACACTTTTTTTNGTGCTGAGGAGTGGGGAAGGGGTTCAAGCTAGAAAGCAGAAGCATAACTCATAAGTAGACTACTGAGTTTTGGTTCATCTGTTAGCTTTGGAGAGGAAACAGTATGAACATACGTAGAAGCTGAAATTGGGGATTTCCATATGCAGTTCAAAATGCTGATAAATCTGAAGATTTATGCTTTGGAAGCAGCATATTGTACAAAATATGCCACAGGGAAACACATTTCCACGTCTTTCCTTGGAAATGCTCTTTCTCTTGGAACAAATCTGACTTGTGTGGTTAACAGCAAAAAGTCAGTGGCAGTGAGGGTGGCAGTGCTTTGCTTTTTTCCTCCCCAGAATTTGGTAGCTTTGCTGTGCCTGCTTTTCCTGTTCCAGAATGATTTCAGAAACTTTAATAAAACAGTTTGTCTGCTTTGCTTTTTCCGGTACTACTTCAGCTTTTTTCTTTTTTTCCCAGTGTTCTAGCTCTGTTTTTGTAGGTGTAACAATTTAGGGTGTTCTGTTTGGTTGTTTTTTTCCTACAGGTGGGTTTTAAAATACAGTCAACATCATATATAGAAGTTGACAGGCTGAGGGTGGCATTCATATTTCTCATCTTAAGAAGGCTGGAAATTGAATATTGTTCAACCTGCTGAGAATTTTGAAACCCTTTCTTTTTTTCCCCCTCTCCTGGCTGCTGTCAGGCACACAGACCCCAGCATAGCTTGGCTGGGTAAAGGTGCCATCTGTCCAAAGCTGCATGTAAACAACTCTGTTTGCCAGGATTTCAGAACTGCATCTCCAATCATGAGTTTAGTCTGTGTGATATGAATTTACCTGTTTTTAAGAAAGTGATGACATCCAGTTGAAACAAAAGCCTTTGCCATGCCTGTGTTGGTCTGACATGTCTTAAATCCTGGAGTTGTGAGGGTTGTTTGTATTTTTTTAATGATAGCCTACTGCTTTCTTCCAACTCTGTAGAGAAATTAATTCTTCTTGGTACTGTTCTGAGCTGATACAGAATTACCATTGTTACCCTAAAGCAAACTGTAAGAAGATGACATTGAAGTATTTGGGTTGTGGAGTGTGTAATACTGATTTGAAGCAGTGTATCTAACCAGACTCCATGGCTGAGAAGTAAAAACTGATGTATTTCTTGGTGTTGGTTGCAGTTCTGTTGCCACACTATACATGATGATGAAGTAAAGCAGTCACTTACTTTGGTTGTGCTGATTTCTTATGGTATTAAAGGACCACCCTCCCCCATGCTGGGAATTGAGAACTGGATTTTTCTTGAGCTCTTGAAATACAAGGCTTGTCTTCTTTTCTATAGAACTATGAGTCTGTCCAGTTGGACAGTATATTCCTTCTGGAGATGGTGAATGGAAATGCTGAAGGGGAGATTATCTCTGAAATCCTGTGTTCCTATAAAAAGAAGAGTTAACTTTCTACACTCAGCTGGCAGGACACTAAATCTGTTCTGCTCTTACTTCAGCTTGTTCTCGTTTTTCTGTGGGTCTGAATAAGCAGGGATGTGTTTGGCAGATTGTTTAGTCTCTGACAGATAGCTGCTGTGGTTTTTTTAATGACTGGTTGAGGTCAGTGGGATGCCAGCATGCTGTCTGTTGGGATGTTATTCCAAGTTACATAGCCAGAGTCAGATGCAGTAACCACCTGTGCTTTTTAAGATCAGTATATTTGCTACATATACATTTCTTCTATCAGTGAATTTTATACTTGTGTTTGTGAAATGATGCTGGTTGGTAGTATAGCCAAAAACCTTTTTTTTTCCCCCACTCCCAGCAGCACAAAGAATGTGGCAGTCCCTTGTAGAGCATGCTGTGTGACACGCTGCCTCAGACATCTTGCTTTCTATACATCAAGATGAAATCAGAATAAAACCAGCTGTAGTGTTTTTGTAGCCTCTGTGCTTCATCACTGAAAGCCTATCGGTGATGTTAACATATATTTCACTTTGAATTAACCTATTCCATTTGTTTGATAGCTGTTTTTTGTTTGTTTTTTAGAAAAACAATCCTGGTGTGGTTGTTGTGGGCAACGACGGGAAGCTTCTGTATGACCACCAGAAGTAAGTTTGTTTTCAGCCTTGGCTTCGTCGTGAATCTTTTCTTTTGAATGATGAGGTGTTGCAGGGAAGTCTTCGAGAAATGTTTTAAAGGTTTCTTTTATTACGAAACTTCTTTTTCCATCTCTCCTCCTGTGTTTGGGTTTTTCTGTTTGTTAAAATGATGTTTTGGCAGTAAGGGCACAGGAGCAGGCAGCGGGTATTGAAGTGGTACGTGGGCTTGGGGACGGATGAGCTCAAATTAATGGATGTACAGACCTTTTACCTCTTTATTGCTTGTAGGCGTGTTCCACATACGGCTAATAACTGAAGGGGGTGACTAGTTGAAAACTGATTGCTTGTAAATGGATAGGTTTGGTTTTGGTTTATTGTCAACAGTAAAATCTGCATATTTTTGTGTTTTCTGAGAAGAGAACTATTCAGCTTAACTGGGGTTGGTCCAGACTACAGCTAATTGATGAGTGTGGGAGTGACTTAAAGCAAACAGACTTCCCCATTGCTGTTTTTCCATCTGTACTGTTCTGCGTAAGACATCATTGAGCCCAGACTTAAGTCAATACAAATGGAAACATATTTTGCTATATTATGCCATGTTTTGAGAAAATAGTGTGATGGTTCTTAGTGATGCTTTTTTGCATTAGTTGATAAATCATAAGATGCAGTCTTATGCAAGTTGTCTTCTTGCACAGTGATGGTTCCACACAAGCATTGGCCTCCTGTCAGAGGGACTTTCGTAATAAGCCCTATCCCGTTCGAGCAAAAATCACATACTACCAAAAAACACTGACTGTAAGTACTCTGCAGTAACGTAATTACTCGTGTTTCTCAGCTTTTTAAGTGTGAGATGGTTGCAATTTTTTCAACACCTCCCCACCTCTCATGTTAAACGTTGAGCTTTGTAACTCAGGAGCTGGAATGAGGTGCCCTGTGTTCAAATACTACACAAGTTCTTATGCTGTGTCTGAAGCTTCCTGAGCTGACTCAGCAACTATTGCTGTTTTTTCTGGTGTTTCTTAGAGGTCAGTCACACTCATGTCCTCCTACCTGCCCAGTATCCCAAAGCCAACATGTGAGCCTCATCTTCCAAGTGGTTGAGCAGCCGTTGAACTTGGACAGCGTTGCTCACGCTGATTGTTGAGCTGCGGAGGGTTTTCCAGCTGATTGTTGAAGATGACTGAAATGTGATTAATTAAAAAAGGCTCTTTGACAGCACACTTAAATTTGCTGCTCGAGGCTTCCCGACTCCAAGAAGTAGTAGGGCTTAGAATGTTAAAGAAGACAGAGAGCCATTGGTGTAATGGCGTGCTCAAGGCTTCTTAAGTACTATTCAGGTGGTTATGAGCACCTCCTAGGTAAGGAGAGAAAAATACAAATGTGCTGGTTTGAGACAGCCATTAACTTCTTTTGTTTTTGCTTCTGGTTTCTATGAAGAAGTTACTATTGTAGTTCAGACACTATTTGTACTATTAGCCAGTTAAAGCACGCATCTGTCATTTAGTAAAAGTTTCTCCACAAAATAAACATGAGGGCACCTAAAGGGAAGTGGACCTTGTACTGTGTGGTAATGTTAAGGGCTGTGCATTCATCTTCAATGAAGATTGTGAGGCTACTCTCTTCTTAATGTGTTTGGTCCCTGATGCTTTATCTAGGAACTCCTGACTCAGGTGGTGCTGCTAACCTTAGCAGTAAAAAGGGAATCTCTCTAAGCTTCAGTTAACTGAAGAACAATAAGGGCAACTTTACTAGACTGGACCAAATATGTGTTGCCAAAATCATAATGGGATTTGTACTTGAGAGTCTAACCTTCAGTGATCTCTAGGTCAGGAATTTCAGGAGCTAGAGTTAATATTTTTAGATCTTGATGAGTATTTCCATATATTGATTTGTTCTGCTGCTTCTTGTAACTGAGATGATTTCTGTACAGTATGTCCTCAGGAGTGATGAATAGAAAATG
Organism: Pavo muticus; assembly: GCA_016647715.1. Classification (NCBI taxonomy): domain Eukaryota; kingdom Metazoa; phylum Chordata; class Aves; order Galliformes; family Phasianidae; genus Pavo; species Pavo muticus. The sequence continues at coordinate 1,186,433 of JACDJE010000204.1, forward strand.
TGGGATTTTGTTCATGTTGAACTTTGAATCAGCTTATGCATTTCCCTAGTGGAAACTTCTTCAGAGATTGAACAGTCTTTGGATTCTGGTGTCAGCTACAGCTTTATCTGATGAGTTGCATCTGTGACCATTGCTATAAACTAACAACCAGATGCAGAAATTCCTCAAGCAGAGCTGCTGGCACAGATAGATTTTTGTGGTTAATAACTATAGGTGTGTTTCTTTGTAGGTATTAATTAACAATGGATTTACTCCGGATAAGGAAGACTATGAATTTTGTGCTAAAGTGGAAGACATGGTGTTGCCATCACAAGGATATTTTGGAATATCTGCAGCAACGGGGGGACTTGCAGGTAGTAAATGTTAATAAGCATTATGGCAGACGGTATGGAGACTAGCAAGGCCTACAGGAGGGTTTTTATTCTACTGCTAGCATTGATCCATTATACCAATTTTGGATCATGGTAAAGTAACTAACGCCCTCCTGCTCCCAGATCCCTGATGTGCTTAGGCCTTTTTCTAGCTAGAGCAGAAATACCTTCAGTTTGCCCTGAGAGAGGTGTTAATCAGCCTCATTCACTGCTGTGTAAACTTTTGGGAGGACTGTGGGAGGATATTTTCAGCTAAGGATCCTTTGCAGGTGCAAGGTTGACGTGGGAAGTTGCAGGATGTTTCATGATGCGTTACAGTATCAATTCACAGTATCAATTCACAGATTTTTGGTTTTGTTTTGTCCAGATGACCATGATGTCCTATCTTTCCTGACCTTCCAGTTGACTGAGCCTGGGAAGGAAGTAGTAAGTGTTTTTGTGCATAATCTGTGAAATGTGCTCGTGTATTTTATATTTAATCATCAGATCTTGGCATTTGCTGTGTAGTCATACGTAGAATGTTTGCATGTAGCTGTGCTGTTGCCTATTGTGGAAAAATGAGATGAATACTGCAATGTTTCAGAAGCATTTTACTTACATTTGAGACCAGAACTCTTGAAACAACACCGAATGAACAAAAATAGTGATATTAAAACAAAACATGCAAATAAACTAAAAAAAGTACACTGTCTTCCGAATGTGGACAGATAACCTGGTTTTGCTTTCAACTTCCCTTTCCTGTAGAGCACTTCTCTACTGTTAGACAGCATCTGTCCTTGTAAAACTTGTCTCTGTGATTTTAGAAAGTAAACTTTTCAGAGAAAAGCTAGGATTTTCCATGGGACTGCCTGGTTCCTCACTGCAACTTTAGTGTGCTTCACTAATTGTTTCGTGTCGTCAAACCTGAAGTCTAGACAGTGTTTGCTGCACAATGAGTCATGTATGGGTGGTAGAGAACATTAAAATCCTCTTCTCCCTCCTTCCTTCTTACCTTTGGCAATGTGTTAAAGCCCACACCAGATGCAGAAATTCCTGCAAAAGATAAAGAGAAGTATCAAGAAGAATTCGAACACTTTCAACAAGAATTGGATAAAAAGAAAGAAGAATTTCAAAAGGAGCATCCTGATGTGCAAGGACAACCAGGCAAGTTATTAGAGCAGTTTTTCAGTTGTCAAGGAAAACGTTTGCTTTCAAGGATATTCAGAGCCTGATGCTGTGGCATACTGGCAGAATGAGTTGATTGCAGGGAGTTTTGGGATAGCCCTTTTTTACATGCTGGTAACATGCATCTGCAGCTCTCAGCAGGTATTGGTTTAAAGAGTTTCTCCACTGATTTCAAATGGAAACCTTAACAGTACAGGAATGACAGTCCAACAAATGAGAAATGCTTATGTGTAACAGCTTCCTGTGCTTTGCTTTTTCTTGCCAGCTGATGATCCTTTTGAGACAGTAAGCGATCGAGAGCTGAGGCAGATCTTTGAGGGGCAGAACCGAATTCATCTTGAAATCAAACAGCTTAATAGGCAGTTGGACATGATTCTTGATGAGCAGAGGAGATACGTCTCTGCAGTCACAGAGGAGATTGCTAAAAGAGGACTGGCTGTTTCAGGTCAGCAAGGACAGGTATGTTCAAAAAATACACTGCAATTGGCAGCTCAGCCTAACTTCAGAAAGCACAGTTACTTTTTCCAAGGTACGTTGAGTTGTTTTTCTCACCCATCCCTCCCCACTCTACACCAGGTTTCCCAGCAAGAGATTGATACAGTTGTGAAAACTCAAGAAGAGGTCATTAAACAAGTAAATGAGATGAAGTAAGTGCTTTCTAAATATGGTCTGAATTTTACACTTACATGTTTATTATTCCAGTGGGAGAATATTGACAAAATTAGAATTTCTGTATGTTAACTCGTTAGTGGTGACTGTTTTCATTTCTGTGATAAATATGAAGTAAGTTTGTGTCTGTAAGGTGGGTAAGTCTCCCTAATGGGCTTCAGTTTGTCATGAGATTTCACTGCAGTGATAAGGTAAGTACAGTGCCTTTGAAAAAAATCTGTCTCCATAGAATGGCTAGTTTGATAACCTGCTACCTCATGGAAACTTGCTGCTCTGATTTTTAGGGCGTTGATAGCAATATGTAAATGCCATCAACTTATATCTGGTGAACCTTAAGTAGAAATACCATAGTGGAGTACTTGTTCATGTGCTCCTGATGTAATGGCTACACGAGTTATGTAATGTTGTGAGAAACAAGTTTTTGCCTTGTGTAAACCAAACCCATCAAGGTGGGCAAGTATTATTTTTGAGAATAGGTTTGTACAAATTTAGATGCCTGTGCATGTGATAAAAATTAAGGTTTATTGCTTATTTTCTTAACATTTCTCTTTTTTGTTTTTAGAGAAGCTCTCCTATTTCAGGGTAGATGCATAAATAAGTGCTGGGTCGTTTTTGGCTTTGGGTTTTTTCCTAATTTTGCTACAGATGCCTAAAGCTCATATACTGGTTATTGCTTCATAACTGCCTGTTAGCATCACTGAGTTGGATATCACAAACTATTTCCCTTTTTTTAATATGTATGTTAATAGTCTTTAGGAATGCTAGTGTGTACGAGCCTTGGAGAGGTTTGTTTTACTGTTTGTTTTTTCTTTCCCTCCCTCACTTCCATTGTAGGATAACCATTTTTCATCAGCTGAAGTACGGCTAGGCCTTTGGAGAGCACTGTCTGTTCATGGCACCTGAAACATGGGCAGATCTGCAAAAAAGTAACGTTCCCCCTCAACTTGAATTTTGGTGAAAAACAGGGGGAAAAAGTGTCATTTTTATTTTCACTGGGAGTCCTTATTCATGGAATATGTGAAAAAGTGGTCATGTGCCTGAGAGCTTAAAAACATCAATGTTGTCATTTTAAAAAAGAAGTAATAATCTGGCCAAACTTCTGGGCTCAAAGGGCTGTCATAGGTACCACAAAGACTGGAAGCCAGTCCCTATTGGTGCACCCCAGGCGTCAGTAGTGGGGCCAGTGCTCTTCAGGCATCTTCATTAATGATGTGGGCAGTAGGGCTGGGTGCATACTCATAAATTTTACAGGTAATGCCAGTTTGGAATGGTTGTGCAGTTGGTTGGTTCAGTGGTTGGTTCAGTAGGACCTGGAGTCATGAGATTCCAGAAGGAGTTCATGAGATTCCTTCTGAAACCTCATGAAATTCAACACGGGCAAGTATGAGGGCTGCTCCAAAAGGAGCACCTCCTGTGTTAGGATGTTGGCCCATGAAGTCAGAGGTGGTTCTCTGGCGGTGGAGGTTGAACCTTCCTGCCTGTACTCTGTTACATGTTGTCACCTTGCAGCAGATGTCAGCAGAGGGGCAGTCCAACAGGATGGCGTCTGACATGGAAGTGTTTATGAAGCAAAGGTGTGAAACTGAGTTCCTCCATTCAGGAAAAAATGGCACCCGCTGACTTTGGTCAATGGTTGCTGAATGTGTTGGAGACCAAAGAGTGAAAGTTAGCACAGTGAGATGGTAGGTGGTGCTTTTCAGCAGTAGCAATCGTGGGTCACCTCTTCTGGTTTGGATTTTTATGAGCACAGCATCCAGGCTCTTGTTCGCTGCTGCCAAAAACGCAGAGCTCATGGTGATGATCCTGTTGGAAAAGTGTTTTGCAGCTTAGAATTTGCTGTATCAAGTGTTATGCTCTTTCTATCTGTTGTTTCCCTGGAAATGAATAGGAGTCATCGCTTTTGAAGTGACCTTCGTTACAAGGTCCTGCAGCTGTGAAGCAGTAACTCATCAGTACAGGCAGGGAAGGCAGGGAACTGATCAGCTGGAATACAGCTTTACAGAAAAGAACATGACTTCTGGGGGACAAGAAGTTGGATGTGGAACAGCAATGTGCCTGTATGGCAGAGACCACCAGCAGCACCCTGGGCTGCATTAGAGCATTGCTGGTGAGCCAAGGGAGATAGTTCTATTTACTCAGCACAAGTGGTACCACACCTGGAGTCCTGGGTGCTGGGAGAATTTGTAGTACAAGGCAGGCGTGGGCTTGCTGGAAGTTGTCCAATGAATGACCATGAAAATGATTAAGGGCTTGAATCTGTCGTACAAAGAAAAGTGAGAGAGCTGGGATTGCAAAGCCTGGAGAGAAGGGGGGATATTACCTATGGATATAAATATCCAAGTTTGACATTGGTGGAGGTGAGGATGACTTGGGGTGGAGGTGGTCAGAGAGGGAAGACAGCCAGACAGACCCATTGCATGGCAGAACAGGAGGCGATGGGCACAAACTGAAATGCAGGAGTTTCTGTTCAGACATAAAACAAAAGCACCAAAAAACCAAACTTTTTGCTTGTTTGTCAAGAGAGGTTTTACAGCCTCCACCTCTGGAGATGCTGGAAACCTGACCGTGACTGAAGATACCTCAATTTGTCTAATGCTCAGAGATATATCCAAAATCCTCCCCACCCTGTGTATTAAATTGTCACTTACAATGTGTAGGGATGGCAAAGGTGGTTTTTTTTAATGTACATTGTGTTGTGTAAGCTACTTTACTAACCTTATCCTCATTTCTTGTAGGTTAGGGGAGAGAGGAAAATGTTTTCAATCAGTTTCAAACTCAGCTGTGATAAAAGTGCATGTTCTTTATATATGGGCTACGTGCTGTCATTTGAAGGTATTTTGGATATTCTGATGGTGTAAATATTTATGTTCTAGTGCCTTTCAACTGATACATCAATATCCTTTGCTACTGAAGGCCATCAGAGTAAGGGAGACAGTGACAGCTGGAGCTGTTTCCTTGCCTGGTTGGATTCATTTGTGTGACAGTTTTGTGGGGCTTGTCTGACTCAAACATCAAGACTCAGTTTTGTGTTGGTCTTGGTTTGTCTTTAATCAGGGACTCTTGCCAGTTAATGCTCTCAGGAAACTTCTTTGTCTACAGGGATGCTTGCAACGTTCTGGAATGATTAATAGTTCTGCTCTTTAAGGTGAAGTCCTGAAAACTGATGGAGAAGTGTGCTTTTCGAACAGAGTTACCAAATGAAGCAGAGGTCTTTGTCTTGAAGGTGCTGTACTGCTAAACTGGGTTTGGGAAAGTCACCACCTGTTTGGTGGTGATGTTTGTATATTGCTTCCAAGGTGTTAAGTGGTTGCTGTCGTTAGCTGCAGTGTCTTTAAGTTGGTTTAACACTTCATTCACAGCAGTGAAAACATTTATTATCTTCAGCTTTGAA